>JEMP01000001.1:378936-528386 GCA_000738655.1 Venturia pyrina ICMP 11032
GGGGGGAGAGTGAGGGGGAGGGGAGGAGGAATGATGCCACAAAGGGTACCTGTTAATATGGGTGGGGGTTTTGATAGGCGGGGAAGGGGCGTTGGTGGGGAAATACCTATGCGTGATGTTCCCTTGGGAGGTGGAGGGGGAAGGAGAGCGAGGGATATGGGAATGAATCAGCCACGTAAGTCCATCCATCCTCTTCCCGATATCCTTTCTAAGACGACCCTGAAGCTAATTATCTGGCTCTAATAGCAAGACCAATCCATATCCATCCGCCGAGACACGGACGGCAACATTTCGGCGCTGGAGAGGAGGAGGGTGAAGAGCTGGGGGAACAAGAACGTAATCATTTCCGGGACGAACAAGATGATGATATGGGGTTTGAGGAAGAGCAGGGACGCGACTTTGAACAAGAATTTGTGGATGAAGAGCCTGGTCGTGAACCACCGATGGCTTTTGAACATAACGATTGGGGAGAGGAGGGAGAAGACGATTTGGCTGATATCGATATGGCTGATGTGCTGGGGCAGGATGGTGGACGGGCTAGAGGTGGAAATGGGGGTGGGACATTAGGGGCTAGACAGAATTGAGGAGATTTGCTTGTGGGTGAAGAGGGACAATTGCTTCGATGGTGGTTTATAGGAGATGTTGTCGTATTTCCACGATCGAGTCAAAGTGTGAGAATTCATCTTTGCCCATGTGGTACACTGCAAGCGATGGCTTGTGGCGTAACGATATTAGACGCCAGAGGGAAGTAGAGAAGTCGAAGCGGGAATTCAACCCTCTTGGAAATATGTAGTCTTGGTGCTCCTAGTAATCATCATTATTATCATCATACCTCTCCTCATCTCTACCCTGATCAAAAGAGTCTTGAATACCATCATCAAAGCTTTCAATGCGTCCTTCCTCGCGACCGAAGAAACCAGCAACGCGATCGGGAACATCTTCGACGTCATCGACGGCGTTGTCCCATTTGTTCTCGATGTCTTGGGGGATATCTTCTACTTCTTGGGTTTTGCGACCGGCTGTGACCTCGTTAGCGAATGGTCGTTACGGAAATCGGAAACGAAGGGATTTGATTTGGGTTTGCACAAAAAGACTTGGGAGAAGGAGCGGAAGTAAGAGGAAACGTGAAACATACCCCATCGTGCAGCATCATCAGGGAAATCCTCAACCCGGTCTTTATCATACTCCAACCTATCCTCAACGCGATTCTCGTCGTAATCGACCCGGTTCTCGAACCGATCTTTATCGTAATCAAGTCGGTTCTCGAAGCGATCTTTATCCTCATCCCACTTGTGTTCTACGCCTGTCAGCCAAAGCCCTCACTCACGGAGAAAGAAAACAGCATTAATGGACAAACATACCGACTTTCTCCCCCTCATGCATCAACAACGCCCCACCCGCCAATCCAGCACCTGCCGCCAAAGCCATACCTCCATACCCCATCCCCTGCTTCTTAGCAGGAGGAGCACCACCCGGAGGACCATAGCCAGAAGACTGATTGCCGTATTGTCCCTGTGGTGGTCCCTGATTGTACTGCGGCTGTTGCTGTCCACCATACTGTTGTCCATAACCAGAACCATACTGTCCACCTCCATACTGTGACTGTGGAAATTCATGGCTCCGTTGTCCATTCTCTTGATTTATGTAAACCCAGCGTTGGCTTTGGCCGTCCCATTCTGCGCGCCATGGGTGAGGAGGCTGTGGTGGGCCTTGTTGCTGTTGTCCGCCGTACTGACCTCCTCCGAAATTCTGCTGTTGTCCGCCGTACTGACCGCCGCCATAATTTTGCTGTTGTCCGTATTGCTGCTGTTGGCCGCCGTATCCGCCCTGTTGTTGATCTTGACCTTGACCTTGGTTGTGGTGGGTAATCCCGTCGACGAGTTTGTTGAGGAAGGACATTTTGAATTGTTCGTGTAATCGAGGAGTTGTGTGTAAGAGGGTTTAGTACTCTCTTGTTCAATATGCTCGAGGTGGGAGGTAACCGTCTATGCCTTTAGATGCGCGGAGAAGCTGCAAAAACACGTCAATTGCTCTTAGCACCGCGATCCCTCTTCTATATCCAAAAGATATTGATCGAGATGACGAAAGACAAAGTCGAGAGAATGGAGATAAGTGACCACAAAACATAGCCCAAGAAATCCCAACTCCTTAAATACCCCCATCCCATCTCAGCCCTCAGCCCTCTCAGCCCAATAAGTCCCCCCTCCCCAAATGAACCCACCACGCCCCTTGAGACAATTCGCAATACGAGCTAAATCCCAGTCAACATAGCGTCCGAAGATCCGGGCCAAGTCCCGAACAGTCCAGACCAAGGCGAGCCGAAATGCGAATACACCGCGGAGGTGAGACCATGTGGCTGATCCATCGGAATTACCCTGGGGTTCTGGATCAATTTAGTTTGGCATTGGCATTGGCGTTGGCATTGGTGTTTCCTTTACGACGTGAACGATGGACGAGCCATATGCGCATGCGTTGCAGCGTTGCATAGATGATGGAAGCAATCTCATTATTCGACACCACAAAGTTGGCTAGCCAAGAAAAACCAAGCCTTGTCAAAAGCTTACATGAATTAGAGTAGAGGCTCGTCCCGAAAACGCTCGTATCCCGGCCCCGGCTCAATATGGCGGAGTTGAGGCATTTTCCAATTTGGGCATATGTTTTGCTGATACATAGTGGCGTCTCTTCGGAGCTATATAATGCAGAAATTGTTTCAAGACGGAGGAAGTTGAGCCATCAGGTAGCTGCGAATATCTACATTGAATTCGCGGACATAGAATATTCTTGCCTTTGGATTTTAATAGCATTTTAATACATCAATGGGTAGTAATGCGTGGCCTAGAAATGCCATCCTAGGGACCTCTATAAGCAGTAAAGGGAAAGCCATCGCCATGTCTCATGAAACTTTCCACCATCCTTGTCGTCGCCAAATTCTATCATCTTGGTAAAGTCTGGGCCAAGCAAAGAGGCACCCTGCTCATGAAGGAAATCATCACGCAAATGCATCAGTCGCGAAAAGGACGCTGGTCAACCTCTAAAGTCTGGCCTCCGTCATCTCCGGAATCGTGCCATCGACAACAGAAACGGCACCCACGTTCTCGTTATCGACGCTGCCATTCAGCAGACTAATGCAGCTGATGACATCGTGAGGCTCAAGAAGATGCCAGCTTGCGAGTGTCTGCTTTGAAGAAGCACCTACCGTAACCGAGAAGACATTGCCCGAAGGCAGGTCCGATTGTTTGAGAGCTCGAAACATATCTATCATATCGTTAGTAGGAGCTTCACGCATCACAACTAAACATAATACTGGCCTTCATCAGTGGAGTCGTCTCCTAGACAGAAGACGAACTCTGGTGCGTCGCCGGGACCCGACCCATAAGCCTTCACCAATCGTCTAGCGATCTCGCCCTTGTTTACAAATTTCGGTCGAACCTCGAGATTTGCCTTGCCTGTCATGACTTCGACATCATGCTTTCGAGCAACGGTAGTTTCAAGCTCCCTCTGGCACTTCCGACTCATTTCCAAGCCCAGCTCCGGGTGCGAGTTTCTATAGTGCCATGTCAAAGCAACCTTCTTCACCTCAACGTGACTGCCCGGCGTCTTGTCGGTGTATGCGTTGAATATATTCTTCACCTCTTGCTGCCACGACATGTCCATGTGTGTGGCGACATTCTCCCAGTCGTCAGACTCAGGCTGCCGCATAAAACAGCCATGCTCCGCACTGAGTCCAAGCGCCGAGATGTGGCCCATGTAATGGTCAAGGAAAACCTGATCACGTCCACTGACAATCCATACCGTGTTCGCTGGGTCTGCTGACAGGGTCTTGATCGTGCGAAGCACGCGATCTGAAGGTATGGCCGACTCGGGGTTTTTGACAATCGGCGTGAGTGTACCGTCATAATCGAACATGAAGAGGCGCTTTTTGGCAGCTCGGTATGCAGTTAGTAGTTTGACACGGTCAAGGGCTGGAGTGGAAAATGACTGATCGAAAGATTCGAGGTTGATCAAAAATCGTTTGAAGAGCTTGTTGGTCCAGTTTTGGACGTTATTGTTGACAACGTGTCGATACAGTTTTGCGTGCTGTTCCTTGCGCTCCTCGTTGGTCATACGTAATGCAGAATTGATAGCATCAGCAACACCTCCAAGATCCCAAGGATTGACCTGAATGGCAGCTTTGAGGCTTCCAGAAGTGCCCGAGAATTCCGAGAGAATTAATGGGCCAAAGTTGTTCTCTTGGCAAACGACATACTCCATACTGGTCGTGTTCATCCCATCTCGCACGCTGGTGATCAGGGCAACATTTGCCACACGGAGAAGCGCAAAGTATTCTTCTTTAGAGAGATATTGAGGGAAATGCTTCACAGGTGAAAAGCTGAGCGAGCCGTATCTGCCGTTAATCTTCGATACACGGTCTGAGATCTTGTCCATGAACTTCGACTCGCCTCCATCGTCGACTGTGTTGGTCGCGTTGGGACTCGTGATTTGGATCAGAACTACCTTGTCACGCCATTCCTCATAACGCTCCAGGAAATTCTCGAAAGCTTCTAGCTTTTGAGAAACTCCACGGACTGTATCGAGACGATCACGTCCGATGATAATTCTCTTGCCAGCGTAGAGCTCAAGAATGCCAGCCATCTTCTCTTCAACCATCGGGTCGTTGTAGGCTGCCTTCTTTGTGGAAGAAGCATTGATGCCGATAGGGAATTCATCTACTGCCACATGCACACCGTATGCGTCCACGCCCGATGATGAAGAATCGAACCCGAGAATGCGTGTGCAACAAGAGGAGAAGTGACGAGAGTAACTAAAGGATTGGAATCCAATCAAGTTCGCACCAAGAACTCCTTCGAGTATCTCCTTTCTTCTGCTCAAGCAACGATAGTACTCGCTGCTAGGGAATGGAATGTGCAGGAAGAAGCCAATGTATGCTTTGGGTAGTCGTTGGCGTATGAGGCTGGGCAGCAACATCAGGTTGTAGTCATGAATCATGATGATATCTCCAGGCTTATAGACTTCGATGATTCGGTCGGCGAAGAGCTTGTTAAGCTTGTAGTAATCGGCCCAGGCGTTTCGCACACCTCTGCCATCGGATGGTTCGTTCTGCTTGTAGTGAAACAGAGTATAGAGCTCTTGCTCAGCAAACGACCTCCACCTGCTCTGGTTCTCGATTGTGTAAATGTCGTCGTCCTCGCTCACATCGTCTACGAGCCACACGGGAACAATTTTGCCGCCGTGATCTCGCTCCAGCTGAGTCTCAAGTCGTTGCCGATCCTTGCGGCTGACTTTCATACTTGTTGACTGGGTCGGGTCCACCAGTTTCATCTTGCCCTCCACAGGTATCGAGGTCTTCTTGGTGGAATTGAGATTCTCCATGGCTGCAAGGGCGGGATTTGAAGGAAATGCCGCAGGGTTCTTCTTGATCTCGCCAGTCCATCCAAGCAGAGTATGATTCCACGGTGAGGACGAGGATGCAAGGTAGGAGAAGGAGTCGAAGAGCGCAGAGGTACCACTCCGGGGGTTGAGTTCCTAGACACGACTTAGTTGCAGTCAAAGCTAGGGCAGACATGTTTGAACTCACCCAATCCTTTTCAGGCGCAAAGCTGATGTTGTATGGCACGACGAATGTAGCACTAATGATATGGCCGCTCAGACCCAATTGCGGATGGGCAGCCCGGGGGTCAACATCGCTCAACTCTTTCTTACCAGAGTCTCCGCTGGCCGCCATGGTCAATTTCCGTATTGCTTCTTCGGCACTCTTTGCGTCTGTAGCTGCCAGTCCAGGTGATACGGGTGGTGCACCATCGGCCTTTGGTTCATTGTAGTTGTTTGCATTCCAATTGGGACCTGGGGAGGCATCGTCATCGTGAAATTGATCCTGGTCTGGCTCACCCTCCTCTCCCTTCTGTTCAAAGTAGGCCGAGTGACCTAAAGTGTGTACGCCTGGAGTGACGGGGACGGCTTTGCTCTCGAGATGTGCCTGGAAACTGTCGTTTGAATTGGAGCGGGTGCGGTTCAAGAGACCAGTTTCCTGGGCATCGCCCTGTAGTGGTTTGTCAGAAAGAAAGACTTGGTTCAGAAGCGCAATTGGAGACTGCATGATGGCTGTCATGGTGGTGGGTGGAGTGTCGAAGTAGGGGGTGTATTTATGGAGGGACGTAGGCAAAGAAAGACAGTGAAGTGTATAGGCAACGCTGGCTGTGACTAGAGTGAATCATGCTGGCTGAGTCGTTCTTACCTGTTTGCCCTTTGGTGGTGAGCTCGGTGCAGGTGATGAACTCATATTGCTCGAGGTCCTTCCCTCTTTCTGTGCTGATGACTGATGCTCTGTTGGTGTGCTTGGTAGGTGGCGGCTATGGGTGCATTGCAACGCGTGTGATTTAATCACTGGAGGAGAAGAAACAATCGAGGAGAAGGGACCTTGGAAGCGAGTGTGAAGGTATCGGTGGTATTATTAAAGATATGCCGGCAATCGCTCAGAGGTTATCCAAGTCTGAATGTCGGGTCAGGGGTGGGTGGTTGATCGTAGGTCCCTGGCACTGCTGGCCTGTCAATCCCCTACTACGTCACTCATGGACAGCTTTGAAGCTCTACTATGTAGAACTCTGGAGGCATTTGCTGGCCAGATACGAGTATCACTGTACTGTGTAGAATACAGGCCCAATGCAGCTAGGAATAACCAGCTTACTCAGTATTCGTCGTGCTATTTCATGTGACCATCCAGGGGACTCCAACTTCCCCCACCACAAGCCCCGCTCCGTGCGACAATGGAAGATCCTCGGACTTGGCGGGCGGAACTGCTGCCAGGGTCTCCTTCGTGCAGTGGTCGTGATCGTGGTCGGGCGCTGGTCATCAAGTTCATCAGCTTTGCTTTGTTCATATCATGCCTGTCTGAAAATGCCATGGCATAGCTCCTGCGAACCCGCGACACAACAAACTCAAACGTCGCCGTTGCAGCTGCTACACCTCCCATCATCACCTCCGAGAGCTATGCGCAGTCCATAATCAACCACCAGCGATATGGATCCAAGCATACAAAAGGCTCTGACCGACAAGCTATACGACAAACGCAAGAGCGGAGCTCTAGAGCTCGAGGCTCTCATCCGAGAATGTCTGAGAGACGAGGACCATAATCGAATACAGAAAATCGTCAACCAGCTCTGCCATGACTATGCCTACCAGGTCCATCAACCACACGCCAGAAATGGGGGTATGATTGGCTTGGCTGCTGCTTCTATAGCTCTGGGACCTGTCTGTGCTGCGCATACCTGCCGATAAATAATGCTCCTCTAATACATCTATTAGGAAGTAGCTCGCTATCTCGAAGTAATCGTCCCTCCTATCCTCGCCTGTTTCACCGACCAAGATGCTCGAGTGCGGTACTATGCCTGCGAGAGCATGTACAACATTGCCAAGGTTGCAAAGGGCGAGATTCTGCTGTACTTCAACCAACTTTTCGATGCCTTGTGCAAGGTAGGACAAAAGCTGTTCCAAATCATAACGCTGAATTCTGATGTAGCTTTGTTACCAGCTTTCCGCCGACTCCGAACTCTCGGTCAAGAATGGAGCAGAACTGCTTGATCGCCTGGTCAAGGACATTGTCTCCGAATCCGCCGCTTACTACGTTTCCGTCCTCCACACCCAGAAGATTCTCGATGCCGAAATTTCTTCTTCAAAAGATGCTGAGGCTGCTCTAGCTGAGACCGAATCTCCCACTGCCTTTTCTCTTAGTCGCTTTATACCTCTGCTCAAAGAGCGCATCACCGTCATAAACCCATATACGCGGATATTTCTGGTTTCATGGATCACGCTTCTCGACTCTATACCCGACCTGGAACTGGTCACATACTTGCCCGAATTTTTGGGCGGTCTCATGAAGTTCCTAAGCGACCCAAATCCGGATGTGCATAATGCGACCAGAGTCGCTTTGGACAAATTTATGAACGAAATCAAGAAGATTGCGCGGCTGAAGCGAGGCATTGCCGAAAGCAAGCGAGGTCAGGCTGAAGATGACAATGGGAAGCGAGCAGAGTCTACGAGCAGGAGTGATATCAGTCCGGGAAGCCCAGGCAGCCTCATCACAAGCGACAAAGCCAGCTTCCGATCACACAGAGAAGAGCAAAGTGGTGATGACGATGCAAGTAGAGACGGAGATGGAGTGTCAAGCACTGCTGGAGGAGATACCACTTCCGCGGATGATGGAGAAGAAGATTACATACCTGGGCAAGACGTTCAAGTGGACCATAGCAAGATCTTGGAAATTTTGGTCACGTTTCTAGCAGGCGCAGGTGAAGGACAAATTCCCATTCAAAAGATCTCAGTGCTAACGTTGGCCAAGATGAAGAAATCAAGCTCACATCGTTACGGTGGATCGACAGCTTCTTTGAAATCGCACCTGAGGAGATCCTTCCCTTCATACCAAAGCTCTTGTCCCAGGTACTGCCCGCTTTGTCAAATGGCGTGGAGCAGGTTCGTCAGGCAGCAAATCGGGTGAATACATCCCTTATGGACTACATTCTGTCTCTGCCCGACGAAGACTCGAAGAATGAACCCCAGTCTGCTTCCGGTTCCCAACAGGCCCCTGCGAATGCCCCGCCCAAAGAATCTGTCTCTGTGGAAAGAAGAGAGTCGACACTGTCTTCAACTAGAATACCGAGGCCGGCATCCTCGGAACCACCATTGCCAAAGGCGCAGCCAGAAGGCACCGCATTAGCACCTGCCGAATCGAGCGAATCTCGCGCACCGTCTCCACAACAAGTCTGGAATCTAGACTATGAAGCCACAGTCAGCTCTTTGACACTGCAATTTCTCAACGAGAACGAAGCCTCCCGTGTAGCTGCTCTGAATTGGCTCATCATGCTCCATCGAAAGTCACCGCCAGGTCGCAAATTGGAAATAAGTGACGGCACGTTCCCAGCACTGCTCAAAACACTGTCTGATGGATCCGATTCGGTAGTGCGGCAGGATTTGATACTGCTTTGCCAGATGTTCAGGAATACCGATGACGCAAAATTCAGCTCCTTCATGGTCAATCTAATAAGGCTATTCGGTACTGACCGGCGATTGCTGGAGACGCGAGGCAACCTCATCATCCGACAGCTATGTCTAAGCTTGAGTGCCGAACGTATATATCGCACTCTCGCCGATTGCCTGGAGAAAGATGAGGATGTCGAGTTTGCCAGCATTATGATTCAAAACTTGAACAATAACCTTCTCACAGCTCCAGAACTTGCCGATCTTAGGAAGCGACTACGGAATCTTGAAACTCGGGATGGCCAAACCTTCTTCGTGGCCTTGTTCCGATCGTGGTGCCACAACGCCGTGGCTACCTTCTCTCTCTGTCTGCTCGCTCAAGCATACGAGCAGGCCTATCACTTGCTGCAGATATTGTATTTCTTCTTCTGTCTGCTCCTCGTAAGAACTGACTAACAACTGTAGCGCCGAGCTGGAGATGACAGTCAACACGCTCATCCAAATCGACAAGCTCGTCCAGCTCCTCGAATCACCTGTCTTCACATGTGAGCAATTTCTTTAGTATGTTTGAATATGTGCTGACAACTCAGACCTTCGCTTGCAACTTTTGGAGCCCGAACGATATCCACATCTCTACAAATGCCTATATGGTCTTCTCATGCTGCTGCCACAATCATCGGCCTTTGCAGCTCTCAAAAACAGGCTAAATTCAGTCTCAGCGATTGGCTACTTACACATAGCCAACTACTCCAGCTCCTCAGCTGGAACCCGCCAGACGTACGTCTCTTCCCAAGTTTCTAATATTCACTCCCGGCAGAGAAGCCGCGAGAACGAGCCTCTCGCAAGCGTGCCTGCCACACCTCCCTCTTCTTCTACTTCTTTTCTCTCACCCAGTGGAATTCCTAACGCAAGTGGGTTTGATAGGACAACGGGAACTGGATCCGCTTCGAGCGTGGTCAGTTCGTTTGAAAGGCCCAACAGGCTCAAGGCTAGAGAAGAGATTGGTGGGATTCGGTGGACGGAGTTGTTGGATAAGTTCAAGACTACGCAGGAACGAGCGAGGCGGCAGAGCTCGAATACGCATGTTCATGAAGGGGATGCCATGAGTCCGCCGCCGGTACCCGAGAAGGAGGAGAAGAAGGAAACAGGGAGACAGATTGGTGGACCTGGTCGGTCGAATACGCCTACTGGTCAGCTCGGAAGAGGAGGGGCTGCTGGGGGCGGAGTGGCGTCTAGACCTGCGAAGGTTGGGTTGGGACTGGGGAGGTTTGCCGCCGGTGCGGGATCGAGGAAGGTTAAGAAATAGAAATGTTCTGCACTGTTGTAACATTCCCTTTTTGGGCGGTATACTGTATGCTAGCAGATGGTCAAATCGAAACGTATTGCAAATTGTCATTGACGTGGACGGATTCTTCTATGTTTGAATATTATTACCTCGGTACCTCTAGTACCTGCTTATGGGACCTTTTTGATTCACAGTATACTGTTTCTTCGAGGTCGACTTTTGGAGGAGCGAAATGCTATTGAAAACAAGAGAAAATTGCTCTCAAAGTCACGATGCCAATCAGAAGCGCTCCCGAAGTAATTTACCAGTATTGCCGAAAAGTATCCACGTTTCCTATTTGGGATAAGAGCTATGACGTAGCACGCTACCATCGTCATCGCTGTGATCGCAAGAACGGGTCCTGCCCGCCAAATTCCCAGATATGCCGCCCAACAAGCAGAAGTACATATACCTAACCACCAAAGAGATACTACTTCTGCACTGAATCGACCCCATCCTTGAGCTCTACGTCTCCATTTGCAACTGACTACTACATCCCTGATCCCTACAAGGTACGTGCGCTGCCTTGCGTCCAGCCTGATGCTTCCGCTCTTTCGCTACTTCATGGCCATTTGACTGACAAGGCGATAGACTTTACTTATTCACTTAGGGATATTCGACATCAAAACCGCCATGTAAGTAATGTCGCAAAAGCTTCATATTTTCCACGCGATATGCCAGCTTCCTGGCTGTTATATCGCTCTTTCCTTCTTTCAGTATCACCGAGATCTCCAGTTCACGGACATGATTACACCTTTAACACATCCTCTTCAAAATGCTGTATACAGTCCCAAATCTAACGCACGTTACCAGGATGAACCGCCACCTCTCCATCCGCTCCCGCAAAACAAATGACTCCGACACTCCCACTTCCCCGAAACACCGCTTCACAATGTCCTCCCTCCGCTCCGCTGTTCCCGGTCAGCCCGAACTCTCCAAAAAGATGAACAAGATGATTAAATCCGAGAATCATGCCATCAGTGCCTACGACACCGCTGGGCGCGAGCGAGTCGGATTGGCACAACAGTTGAGTGAGTGGGGCGAAAGTACTGGTGACGATGCGGTATCTGAGATCTCGGACAAGATGGGAGTCTTGCTCGCAGAAATCGGAGAACAGGAAGATGTTTTTACGCAAGGATTGGAGGAGTACAGGAGCGTTCTCAAGCAGATCAGGAATACGGAAACAAGCGTGCAGCCATCGAGAGATCATAAGGCGAAGGTTTGTCAGCTTGTCCCATGCAGCTTCTCCGCAGGAGTAAAAGCACTAACAAAACGAACTAGATCTCCGACGAACTCGCGAAACTAAAATACAAAGAACCAACCTCCACCAAAATCGTCACGCTCGAGCAGGAATTGGTCCGCGCAGAAGCTCAATCTCTCGTCGGAGAAGCTCAACTCACAAACATCACTCGCCAAAAATTCCGCGAAGCATATAACATCCACCTCGCCGCCATCCTCGAACGCTCAGAAAAACAAGCCCTCCTGGCAAGACAAGCGCAAAAACTTCTTCTCTTTTTAGATGATAGCCCAATCGTTCCAGGACAGGAACGTCCAGCCTTCGCTCGCCATGAGGAAGTGCGCGACGTGATCAATGACGCTGAGGCGGAATTGAGAAACTGGACGCCGTCATGGCAACATCATGAAATGGGACCTGCTGTTGGGGATAGTGGAATTGCAGAACCGGGTGTTATTGAGAGAGCTGCTGGGGAAGGACATACGAGTGACGGGACGCATCTTGCCGAGGCTACTAGTGCGCCGCCACCCACACAGACGCACACTGAATTGTATCATGATGCTAATGACTATTCTAATCCAACGGCGACGACAGGTGTTGCATTGCCCGGCGAGGCGGGGAGTGTGGCTGGGAGTGAAATGCCGCAAGTTGTTGAGCAGCCCCATGCTGCTTAGATTGCGGCTGGTTTGGGTTTATTGGAGCTACGAGTTCGTCAGATTGCTTGGTGTTGTTTTAATTCGATGATTGGGGAGTGTGGAGGGAAGAATGATGTTTATACCCGGTGTTCTTTTTTCTCTCTCTTTTGAGTAGTCGCGCGAGGTAATTTATTGTTGGTTTTGCACTATCTATCCTCTTGTTCAAAAAAAAAAAAAAAAAAAAAAAAAAAAAAGTCTCCTTTCTTTAGACCTAAGGGCACCAGCCCCTAACAATCGCTTATAACCTCTCCTTCTAAGTACATCCCTTATAACTATTCTAGAGACCGGTAACTCTAGGATTATAGTAAGGCTTTAATAGGAGAGAAGCCTATTTATCTTTAACTATATTATAAATAGCTCTAATTCATCTACCTCCTCTTTAGAAAGTAGCCTAGTACGGCTAATATATCCCTTTTTTTGCGGTGTAGGTCTCCTAGCTTTAATAGCCTTCTAAATCTACCTATTAGTCACCTTAATCCCCCTCTTCTCGCTAAAAAACTCCTGAATTTCCTTATATTTGAAGCCTATAAGGCGGAGGGTAAGGACCTTATTCCTCTAATCCCGTGTAAGCTCCTAATAGCGGTGAACTGGCATTTTATGACTCTAAAATCGTATATATACAGCTTCAAAATGGCCTCAGATATAGCCGGGCTTATAGCTTTACAGCGGTAGTGACGTCAATGATAATTAATACACTAAGAATACGCTGATATAAGCAGAATGGTGGCTTCATTTAGATTACTGCATTGCCACCGCAGTGGCCACTACAGGGATGACAATTAACCTTTATTTCCCATAATACCATAGTACTATGGTCTGAAGCCAAAAGGTTGTTAGCGTCGGACTATGAAAACCCCTGAGCAGATCAAAGTTCTGATAAATACGCGTGCTAGAATAAGTACTACCCGCGAAAATTCCCGAGTAGAATTGAGAACGGATATATTGAGGGCAGAAGCATTGATCAAGCGCTAACAACTAATAGCCATCATACCACAGTACTCGTCGACAGACAAATCCCATCACTTCACTATGCCCTACAATTAGGGGAGTACATACTATGTAGTAGGGTCCCTACTCTCCTTGTCCTCGGGTTCCAGTCTTGCCCGGCCCGGAGCCCCATCAACATTTGCAATCATGCCAATAGACAAAAGAATCAACATTACCTATGCTAGCTGATGGGTATGGTATATGTAAATAACGGTCAATCAATATGTGCTCTCAAGCCCTGTCCTCATCAGGTGTAAGATGCTCCACCTCGTCACCACTCTTCCACCTCTTCTTCCACCATTTCATCTTGAACCACCCATTCCCAGGATCTTCAGAGGATGATGTCCCAGATCCACGCCCTCTATCACCACCCATACTCCATCCACGACTTCTACTTTTCATTCCCTGCTCTCCTTCTGTGTCCTCTCCATCCGTAGGCTCGGAAGCTGCAAGCGGCGATGCAAGATCTCGTCCAATGGGTAAGGTTTCGTGAGATTTTCCGCGCTTACTATCCCACAATGCCCAACCCAGCTTGGAGAGTCGTTCGCTACCGGATAATCGTCTTGGAGGCAAAGTCATCGCTCTTCTCCCACCGCTCGCACTTCGTCGTCCAGCTAGTTTAGAGAAGCTCGGCGAGCGCATGGAATTCGGCGAATACTCTCCAGATTGGCGACTTCCCCTGTCATTCAATTCATCCCACAAATCATTTGCCTCCGCATTGATTATTACTGATTTGCGTAATTTTGCTGGTCGAAGTGAACCTTTCATGAGCGCTCTATTCTTTGTCCTTGCCTTCGGCTCTTGCCAAGCTGATGCAGTCTGGTTCCAGAGCAAAGGAGTAGTTTCGGATGAGCGGGATGGGCCAATTGTAGCCTCTTCATCGCTAGGTCTGAGTAGCGGTGACTCCTCGTCACTGTCTCCCTCGAGTTCATCTGCCAAACCGAATCCTGGTTGCAAGATCGTGCGCGGTGTCATAACCCTAGCTGGGGCCTTAACGTCAACAACTGATGGCCCTGGCATGTTTTCATCTTCTTGCAATCTCCAGCTGAGTGCAAACACACCTCCTAGCAAAACCGCTGTGCCGGCCGCAATGAGAGCAGCGTCTCGTATGGGCAATCGGGAACCTTGGTCAAAGTAGATGAGACCATCCAGAATTGCGACAATGTTGTAAATACAAAAAACAAATGGGTACAAGACGCTGGTCGAACACAGTTTGAGTCCCCTGTGAAGGTAATAAAGCTGAGTAAGGGCCAGGAAAACCAGCCCCAAGAGAATCATCCACGATTGCCAGCGATTAAATTGATTGTTCCTGTCTGCAATGGTTCGGACCAGCAGTTCTACAGCGGACTTGGCGAGTAACAGGCAATGCGCCGAGAGAATGCCACTCGCACTACCATATGCCATTCCTCGAACGAGTCGCATTCGGTGAGTATTCTTGGATGGAAGCCGCTTGAGCATGAATGTGCTTCCAATGATAAGAACGGCCAAGAAGAAGGTTCCAAATAGCCACATGAGGAACTGGCCTCGTCCAAGGAGGACCAGTAGCTGATTAAGATTATGTGAGGGCTCGGTAACAGAGCCGAAGATACCTATAAGCACCGCGCCCATGGCCACTAAAACGGTTCCAACGAGTGAATCTGATCGTAATCAGCAATTGCCACTTCAGATTCGTTCTGCCTAGACTCACATCTTGTGAATGGCTCTCCTAGTATCACAGTGGCGCATATTGTATTGAAAACGAGACCGGACTGTATACGTTAGAAGTGCTACGAAAATGTAAGGGAGGGTTTCGCACAGCCTGAAGAGTCGAGAGCACCGGTAGCGGGAGGGTCGTAATTTGGATACTACTGCCGACGATATTGGCGATGAGGAACGCCAGCATGCCGAGCTTTGAACAGTCAGAATCCATATCGTCTACTGAGTAAATTCAACACTGACCTGCCATCTTCGCCGTCTGTATGGAGGTCTTTGTATGTGTCCGTCATCTTGCTTCTGCTCCTCTAGGAGATGAGATTTACGTTGTTGAGTCAAGCCGATGCTCTGAATACATGTAGATGCTATGCCAACCAGAATACCAATCTACATAGCCATAAACATTAGCATATCGCTTCTCTGCTTGTTGGAATAGTTGACATACGGCGACACCTGCTGAGGGGGAGAGGTCGACCATGGCGCTTGGTGGCAGCCTGCAGAATCTGGAACAAGTGCCGGTCGAGTTGCTACCTCTTCAGCGTCTGCATGCTGAACATGAAGGCGAGGACCCCGAATGTTGTGTCTGTCTTCGATCGCTTGTGCAAATGCCCTGGAGTGGTTTCCGATGGCGGTCTAGAATTGCATGCGCGTGATTCGGCGGTGAGGATCTGATGCGCAGATGCTGAATCGACGACGCTCAAAGGATAGGCATGGAAGTGGTTTTCAGACGGCTCCAGAGTAGATTGATGTGGTTGATCTTTGTAGTTGTATCGCTGTTACGCTCTCTGTTGTTTGACCATGTCATTCACTAGCGTCGCTTGGTCTCTGCAGGTGGAAGAGAGAGGCATCTTGGAACCCTCGATTCAAAGCCAGAGCTTCACTCCCCGCCAAACAGCTACCAATCCTTAACAACCTCTCTCGCATATTCACACAACCCTTCTCACTCATTCCATCATGTCAGGAATACACGCAATGTCCGACGACCAGGTACGGGAGCTCCCATCCATAGCTAGGCATTCATAATATCTAGCCAGTGCTAATCGTAGCTGCGTACAGGTCGCCGGCGAGCTCAAGAAGATGACAGCGTTTATTCGCCAGGAAGCTCTAGAAAAGGCGAAGGAAATTCAGTTCAAGGCCGACGAGGTAATTCTGTATGGCACGCAATGACCACAAGCTCTCTCTGACATGCACGGCAGGAATTCGCAATTGAAAAGTCGAAGCTCGTTCGCCAGGAAACGTCCTCCATTGACTCGCAATACGAGAAGAAATTCAAACAGGCGTCCATGTCCCAGCAGATCACCAAATCCACGGTCTCCAATAAGTCGCGATTGAGAATCCTGAGTGCACGACAGGAGTTATTAGACAACCTTTTCGAGGAGGCCAGCAAGAAGCTCAAGGACGCAAGCAAGGATAAGAATAAATACCAGTCCATCCTGAAGAACTTGTTGTTGGAAGGCGCATATGCTCTCAATGAGCCAACGCTGGCTGTCAGTGCACGAAAGGCGGACTACGACATTGTCAAGAAGGCGATAGAGGAGGCCCAGAAAGATTACAAGAAGAATACTGGCAAGGAGGTGAAATTAGAAATCGACGAGTCGGATCCTCAGCCAGAGGGATCGTGCGTATCTCTTTCCAGAGTCGTTGGATACTGCTAATACTGAACAGAGCCGGTGGCCTTTCCATTTCAGGCACTGACGGGCGAATTGACATTAACAACACCTTCGAGGAGAGGCTCAGGCTTTTGGAGACCGACGCACTACCCAGCATTCGAGTCATCCTGTTTGGCGAGAACGAGAACCGAAGATTCCACGATTAGAGGAGGCTGGGGATCGATGTTTGGAGGAAGTTTGTTTGCGGCCTTGGTCTAGGCAATGTGGACGCTAGAGTGGCTCGAACGTCTGTAATGCCTAACATCAGGAGCCAAGTTGTTCCAGTATCAAATGGTGTATGGGTGGTGTATGCTATGTTCCGGAAGTCTGTACATAAAGCAATTTAGGAAGCGTGCATCAAGCGATTTCATGTCAGACCGAAGCAATAAGAGGGTAATGGTTTAAGTATGGAAAAGTGAATCTGGACAGTATCTAGTTGGTCAACTGAACCTCGGGCAGCCATTCCCAAATGTCCTTGAAGCGGAAATTGAGTGAAAATGTCGGCAAAACGACTCCAAGACTGTATAAATTGATGGGGTCCTCTCGCTCAATTCGAACATGATTAGCCTTATTCAGCAATGGCTATATCTGTTTGCGTCAACCTGGTCAATTCATGCAAGGCTCAATACGTATAGAAAATTGGCGAATCAGAAGCAAGCTCCTCGATCAACACGAACTCCTTGAACAGCAGCTCCCTTCACGCAGTTTACACCAATACCTACACATAGACTCGCACAGATCACCGCAATCATGCTGGTTTCATTGACTGTCGGCAAGGTCGACGCCGGCATGGCCGTCCTCCTGACCGAAGATAAGAGAATTGTAGGTACTTACAACTTCCGCAGGCGCATTCCAGGCTTACCCATTCGCGCAGATTGAATTTCCATCCATTCTCCTTCCACCAGACATATCTTCGGGCTCCATAGTCGACATCACCGTCTCACGAAATCTCTCCTCTGAATCTGCTGCCCAAAAAGCCTTCACCACCCTCCAAACTACCATCTTCCAGACCTTTGGCTTGCACTCGCCAGCAGCACCCATACTTCGCTGTCGCAATGCCACGCAAACCTCTCTGGTCCTTGAATGGGACCCAATAGAACTTGCGACTGCCGAACTACGCAGTCTGAGCCTGTACCGCAATGGTAGCAAAGCTGGCAGCATACCACGTCCAACGGAACTTCACAGTACCAAGATCAGTGGGCTCGCCGTTGATACAGAGTATACCTTCCACTTGGTCCTAAAAACAAGCGCTGGCACATATTCAAGCGAGAAGCTCACAGTACGGACGCACAAGATGACGGATCTGAGCGGCATCACAATCACACCTGGTATCATGCCCTCCGCTCTCAAGGAATCTCTCGCAACCACGATTGACAGGATTGGTGCCAAATTGATCGATACGGTCAGGATAGATACCACCCATTTCGTCTGCACAGAAGGACGTGGTCAAGCCTGGGAAAAGGCAGTGGAAATGAACATTCCCATTGTCGTACCCGACTGGATCAAGGGCTGTGAACGAGAAGGACGGTTAGTTGGAGTTAGGGGCTACTATTTGAATGCGGATCCGAGGTTACGGCAGGTTGGACCCAGTTCAGGTATCAACACTGCTCCGCCAGCCAGTCCGACACCGACAACGCATGTTACGCCGCCTACGCCTGAGAGGAAGACGAGGGAGCCACGAGGGATGAGTGATAGGAATGGGAGAGGGAGTATCGAGGAGGAACCGCCTACGCCACCACCGAAGCATGATAGACCTGGCAGCTCTTCAAGTGGTGGGAGGCCAGGTAGCGCTGCCAGTGGTAATACGACTTTGGTGGATCGGACGTCGAAAATGGATGGGAAATCGAAGGATCAGGGACCACCTTCGGAGGCCGAGGACAGCGAGAGTGATGAGCCGGAGAGCCCACAAGAAGCACCCTCGACACCGCCAGCGAAACGTAAAGCCACTGTCGAGGACGAGGCAGAGGACAATGCTAGTTTCCAGGATGTGGCATTATAGTTTCGAGCGAGAGATGAGAGAAATATATGGCGAGGAATTTTTTTGGAAGCATGGAGAAAAAGGATAGAGCACTTGACTACAAACATGTTGTGCCAAACAGCTCGTAGGCATAAGTTTTAATGGCTATCGAGTGCGGTCGCGTATAAACATTACTAATTTCACTTTCCCGACGATGTTCCTTGGACGTGACAAGCCCGATACCTGAATGTGTTTTACAGGGGTTCGAAAGATGCCATTATCATCTAGACGTGAGAGTGGTGACACGGGGACGAAAGACATCCCTTTGATCGTTTGAACAAGATACGATGGTGTGATGACTCGCGCGGCATATCTCAAGGGTGGAATTGGATACTCTTGTCAGTTGTTGAATGGCAATTGTAAGAGTCTGGGTTTTTGGCTAGATTCAGTTTGATCTCGGGACGTGTCGATTCCGTTGAGATTTTACTTTTTCGATGCTCTGATTTCGGAGTTCATAGTTGTGAGAAGGGGGAGGGGAAAGGTTGGGGTATGAGCGGTGTAGACGTATTCCATATCTACAGTAGGACGGGATAGTGGGATGGTCAATTTGGCAGATTAATGGTGGAGGATGTTGCGATCGCAATATCTGAGGATGCGTGTTCGGCTTGTCTGATACCTGGCGTGTAACGCTAGAATATCTGCAGAACTCAGTTTGATGCTGAGAGACCTGTCACTCTTGGTTTACCTTCTCTTTGAGAAGGGATATAAGGATAGTGGGCAGTTGGTGTGGAAGAGTGGAAGTATGTTACGAGTTGAGTTGATTTGGAATTCCTCTCGTTTGCTTCCGGTAGAATTGAGAGTTCGGTGTTCTGCTTTCGTGAACCATAGCGGGATGGCGAGGTTCATGACTTTGTTGATTGTTTGTGGCGACAGGAATGGATGGGCTGTCGGACGCAGGCTCTTTCATCCCTCTTCATCCTTCTTCAGGACCTTTGGTATGAGCTGGCGATGCTTCAGTGACCGCAGTAACGTCATCGTCTCTTACATTCACCCGACGTCCAAGATTTGCTGGCCCTTTTCCACGCGTAATACGGAACGCTCTGACAGCAAACTCAAGGCTTGTATGTGCCATACTGTATATCATTAACAATAGACATGACCTGCCCCGCCGCAGCCTCGATCTTCTCTTTCTCCCAAGGCTTCATCTTTTTCAGAACATAATCAGCCACAGCCTTCGGTTCCCTGCTCATCGGTCTTCCAATTCCAATCGCTATCCGGATAAAGTTCTGCCGCGAAAAAGACTGTTGCAGGCTTTTGATACCATTGTGTCCCCTAAATTCAGCGATCAGCCTCTCACCAAATCCAGAGATGTAACCATGGATTATCTCACCTCGCACTAGCCTTGCTATCTTCACTAACCCTCACCGTCCCCAACTGCCTCTCCAATTCATCACACAGCACAATCAACCCCACACTCTCCCCCGCCTTCTCCCTCGCCATCCTAAATTCATCCCAGACTTTCTTCACCGCCGGTCCCGAAACATTCATGTAGCTCCCACTCTGCCAAAGAACGGGATACTCGTCCCTCACATTCTTGAATCCAGTCAGTGTGAAGCGTTTATTCATTACTAGTGGTGGATGGGATATATGACCGCCTTTGTGTGGTTTCCAGGGATCGTAAGGTTTGGGAGAGCCAGAGGACAGGAGGACACGGAGGGATTCGAGGAGGGTGTGGCCAGCGGAATGGAGGGTGTTTGTGTAGGGGGCTGGGTTGCCTATGGAGGTTATTAGGAGGGAGAGGGGTTTGGACATTGTGATGCTGGCGAGAGGCCCTCAAGATGGAGAGGGGTATGAGAGAACGAGTCAATGAGTGTGATGCGGCATGATGCCGATTTGAACATTGTCGAGATTATTTCGCGTGGTAGATCTTTTGCGCCCTGGTTTTTGCAGGGATCTTCGGGCCGAACCGCTCTTCGGTTGGAGATACCGTCTTTGTCCTTCACAGCTTCCTCATTTTCCTCTCTTCACTTGCATCACTGTGTCACCAAACATGCCACCGTCGCGGCTCGAGATCACTGCTCTCCGTCCTTCTTTTTCCATTCACCACCCATTTTCGTCGACCACCTTCAATATCATCGCGTCGAGTTGAAGTAGCAATTCATTGGTATAGACGCTGCTTCTCTCGTTCATGAGCCCGATCGTTCTGAACGTATCTGCTCTCACGATCCTTCTGCTTACGTCCCGCCTCCATTGCTGAGAAGGACTACTGTACCATTTCCTGCCACCGTATTAGCCAGCTTGGTGCATCAACCGCGTCTCGACATGGTCAGTAACTCGTTTTGGTTCAATGAAACCGTGGAAAAAGGTGGCTTTGGGACGGTACGTGATGATGCTCTTTGGGCCTTTCCAATACTTGTTCTGAATCCCGGTGCCAGTGTGGTCTTTTCAAAACCCGAAATTGCTCCAGCGTTATCTTCATATTTAGTCTGAAAGGGCACTCTGGTGGTCTTGGATACAACGCCTTTGGTCCTTCATAACTACAGGAATGTTTACCCCATTGTGGTCTCGATTGGTCTTCCCTCGCAAATATAGTCTGCCTGGTTTGATATGGCAGATTAAAGAGTTGAGAACATAGAGTGGCGGCTCTTCCAACTAGATCTCCTCTTGTCGTGCGACCATCAGCCTCTCCCAGTCCACTTGCGCGACACGGTGCTCAGGAACGACAAGGTTCCAGTATTCAACAATCAGTTAGACTCTCCAGGATACGAAATAATATTATTTACTAGAAAACAACAGAAATATTGACGATAACGGTGGAGAATGAGCTGTTGGAAGAATTACGAAAAATCCCTCCACTTGCATTCAACTCCCGAACCCCGCAAAAAGCCTCAGCATAGAGAAAAATGTTCAATTCGACATCGACAGCAACAAAACCCCAGCGATTTAGATTTGAAGAATTGCCAGGAGTTCATCAATGTCGATCTTGAATTGGCGAACTCGGTCACCAATTATGAAATCGGCATTCCAAAAGACACAATCGATCCCACTCTGCTCAAAAATCCTCCACCCCATCAAAAGCTCCCAAAACTAACCCCATTAATCGTCATAACCGTCCCCCCACTAACAGCAACCTTCGGCTCCGCCCCCTCAGGCACAACAGTCCCATTCCTCATCCTGAACCCATTCTCCACAAACCCCCACGCATCCGTTTTCTCAGGATCCATCAGCATATCCCACATGGTGACATAATAAACGTGTTCCTTGCCCATACTAAGCGCAATCCCTTCCACGGCTTTGGCAGCCCATACCTGCGCATTCCGCTTATCGGAAACATATGCGTATTCGAGGGAAGCGTACATGTAGGCGTCTGCTGCAGCAGCGACGAGGTTTTCGGATTCGAAGAGAGTGGCTAGGAGGAGGGCGGTGGATGGTGTGGCTGTTCTTGTTGGTGTGAGGTCGTTTAGTTCGGTTTCTAGAGAGGGGATGAGGGAGAGGCGGTGGTCGGAGATTTCTTGCATTTGTTTTGGGGCGGTGCAGAGGGAGCAGGAACATTTGAAGCCCCATTGTGTGCTTATTTTGTGTTCGCGTTGGTGTGTTTGTAGGTAAGGTGTCAAGTATGATATTGTGATTTCGTCTCCCGGACGGATTTCGCGCACGGCGTGGACGTGGTGGGAGAGGGTTTCTGAATTGAAGAAGTAGGCTGAATTCGGGCGGCAGTCGTGGTTGAAACGACTTGTTTCTGGGAGGACGCCCCAGAAGAAATCGGCGGTTTGGAAACTACCCATGTTTACTGTGAAGGCGTTTGTGTTTATACGGTCGAGGATTGGGTTTTCGCCTGCGTGACCCATTAGGGAGTAGAAGATGTCTTGGCTTGCCTTTGGGAGGCGTGAGACAGCGATCGATTGCATGAGATCTTGATCTTCGCGACTCATGAATTGCATCATGTCGTCTTGGAAGGCGAGGATTGGTGTGTAAGACTGCAGCTTCGCACCTCTAGCAAATGTCGCGTTTGCGATCACTCCCAAGCCCTTTCCTGGGACCTGTTCGTATTTGTATTTTTTGGCTCCAATCTCTTGGTTTTCGAATTCGGCGGTGAATGGCTCTTTCAGGATTGACGTTGAGACGATGTTCATAATTTCTTTAGGGGTAGCTACTATTGATATCCCTCGTCCATTGGCGAAACGATCGTTTGTATAAACGCAGAAGCCATTATTTGCTTCTCGGCTCTCGATGCAGAAGGGTTCGTGGGTCCAAATATTCGGTCGACTTCGTATAAACGAGGCTGTGATGTTGGTGGGAGTGTTAAGGATTGTTTCGTAGTTTCCATCGAGATGCGTGATGGGGAGATCTTCGGATAGATATTCATCGCTCCTATCGCAAGTTTGTTGGAAGTCCAGCGGAATGATATAAGGGATATTGCAAGTGGAAAAATCTACGATGTTGATTGCGAGTGCTAGAGGAAGGAGAGACAAGAGGATGAGCGGAGATGATTTTGAATGCATTTTGACAATGTACGAGAAATTGGAGACGAGAACTGAAGACGACGGCCGACGGGCATTGCTAACTTAACAAACCTTTTTGAATAAGAGTGAGTAGAGACTGGGACTCGGCCAGAACATCGTACGTTTCGAGTATCTCTTTTTAGGACGTGGCAGTTGTTGAGACGCATCCGAAACTTGAGGAGCTGCGGAAGTTGTGATCGGTGAACATCATTGGATCTGAACTTCATGGATGGGATATGCAAGCAGCGATATTCTGAGATTCGCACTCATCAATCATAGTGAACTTGAGGTCAACTTATCTGGGGTTGAAACCCAGGAACTTTTGAGTCTGATTCCTTGATCCGGGAGTTTGCAATGTTGGAGATTGTAACAGTGTTCGACGAGCTTCTGCCATTCAGATTCAAGATACAGAAGCACACAAATGTCTTTGCTCTCGAAGATCCTCGAGGATCTGATCTCGATACAGTAGTCGTGGCCGTTGGCGATACTATCCAGCGCGAGTCCAAGAAGTCGTACTCCAGGAGCTTATCGATAGCGAGCTCAATTGAAATTGCTGAAGAGTCGGGGGTATTTTCGCCGTGTGAATACGATAGTCAGAGAAGATGATTGATCGTACCAACTAGTAAGTACTCGGTACAGATGAAGGACTCGGAATACCCGCCACCAAGGTAGGCGGAGCACCAGTAGGGCCTTACATAGTAAACCTTGGTGGCGGGTACTCAGCTGTTCGCTTATCGGACCATCTGAAATAGAAAGTCGCACGCACGTGGGAGTTAATTATGGCATTGAGTAGGTAACGTTGCATCCTTCGACTTTCAGTATGTGACTACTCGTACTCCAGCATCCTTCTCTTCTCAGTATAAGATCAACAACTTCTTCTCCTGAATGTGCGACTCCAACAACCCGGGTGTCTGGCAGTGTATTCTAGTCTGCAGCTGTTAGTTCGTGCGTCTGCCGTCCAAACATTAGAATAGCCGAGCTCGACATGGCGATTAATTATCGTCGATGGGAGGATTCGGAAAAGGAGCAGCAACACCTCTTTTGAACTATTTGTCCGGCCATCCCTGCCGTCAAGGCATGAGCTTGAGCGTGGTTCAGCTACCAAGTACATTTCCCTTTTAGGCTGGTCTCCGACTTGCGCTGGGCAGTCGTCGGTGGCTCCCGGCCAGCGTGGGACGCTGATTTGGCCGGAGCCGCGTACTATGGTAAGGATAGATATTTCGACAAGACTTTTCATGTCATCGCGGGTCTCAGCACCTGTGTCATTCCACATCACGCACTCAACACCGCCATCCTGATCCGATCTTTCTCCTGCAGAGCCGCACATGCCAAGCTGCAAGTCATGGGCGAGGCCAAGCATTTGATCGGAAAGGCGCGATATCACCATGTCTGCTTTGGGTCGAAATGGTTTTCTAAAGCCTTTCTTCTCATTGGCGTGTTGCACAATCTGCAGAGCCTTAGGACGCGGTAATTGACGGGCTACGCTTCGCCTATCTCCTAGAATAGCACCTGCTCCAATAGAACACCCACTCATTCCACCTTGCGCCATTCGCGGGGTCAACCCTTTTACCTTTGTTTACTTCACCTGCAAAGAGTACGCGACTGTCCATGAAGCCATCAAATTCCCTATCGCGTGCTGTATGTCACATTCAATCTCTGCAGACGATGCTTGTTGCATTGGTTGCTATGTCCAACTCCCATAAGAGGAAATGACTTCAGCTTCAGTACAGATTACTTGACTCCAGAGTCTGTCATCCAACCTTGGCTATTGGTACTGGTACGTCTCTGCGGGAGTCGAGCAGATAACAGTACTCCGCAGTCTGCCATTCCAGTTTCGCTACTCCAAATACTTCAACTTCTCCGCCGCTATCTCTGTACCAACATCGAGGCCATACAGGGTCCCCCAATCCCTGGTTCTAGGAACGGATAGACCCTAAAGTGATTTCCGCCGGTCTCCACGGTCCATCCGCTAGAGCGGGCAGCGGGATCTGGATCATACGCTCTCACCAATCATCATCCCTAGACTAGTCGAAGCTTCAAGGAATAGCTTGCCGCCACCAAGCCTTCCCACCAAGAGCTTATCGTGCCTTGGTCTCCACCTTGCTGCCGATGCCAGAGATGTCGGCGATGTGCGGACTCGGCTGAATGTATTTGAGCGGAAGGGCCCTGGGGGTTTTTCTTGATGCTCAGGTCAAGCTTACCATCATTTAACCCAAGCTGCATCCACTGCACTGCCAGACCCTTCATCAACCGACAAACATCTGAGGGCGAGCTTTACAACCGCGGCAATGTTCAACCACACTGAGAAGGACCTCGAGAAGAACCCGGAGGAAGTCGCATACGACAACAGACGGCATTCTTATGTCGACGAGTCAGGAGCTGTCCCTGGCGAAAGCTTCGAGTACGGCGATTCCTACTATGCCAAAATTCAGCGACTTGCTGGAAAATTCAATATCGAACAGCGAGGTATTGAGCGCGTCCCGGAAAATGAGCGAACGGAAGAAGGTTTCAAGGCTCTTTTGAATGTTGGAACTATGGTGAGTTTTTCACCATTCAAACCTAAGTAATCGACGAGATCTAATGCTCTTGATAGTGGTTCTCTGCCAACATGGTCGTCTCCTCCTTCGCAATCGGTCTACTCGGAAAGTCGCTCTTCTATCTCGGCTTCGTCGATGCCATTCTCGTTGTCCTATTCTTCAATCTGATCGGTATCATCCCAGTTTGCTACTTCTCCACCATGGGTCCTCGCTTCGGTCTACGTCAAATGGTTCTCTCGCGATTCTGGTTCGGCTGGTGGGGCGTAAAGCTTATTGCTATTTTCAACATTCTTGCCTGTATTGGATGGTCAGCTGTGAACAGCATAGTCGGCGCTCAGTTGATTCACGCCGTCAACAATGACGTCCCTGGATACGCAGGCATTCTCATCATCTCGATTTGCACCTTCCTCGTCTGCCTTTTCGGATACAAGATTGTTCACGCCTACGAGTTCTGGAGTTGGATCCCGACCTTCATTGTTTTCTTGATCATTCTTGGCGAATTCGCTCACTCGGGTGCCTTCGTAAACATCCCAATGGGCGTGGGAACCTCTGAGCTCGGTTCAGTTCTCTCCTTTGGATCTGTCGTCTACGGGTTCGCAACTGGCTGGACCTCGTATGCCGCTGATTACACTGTTTACCAAAAGGTCACTCAGAGCCGCAAAAAGGTGTTCCTCTCCACTTGGCTCGGACTTATTATTCCTCTTCTTTTCACTGAAATGCTCGGTGTTGCAATCATGTCAGCCACTGAGATCAACGGCGGAGATAACATCTATCAGAAGGGATACGATGCCTCCGGATCTGGTGGACTTCTCGCAGCTGTCCTCTTCCCACCACTTGGAACTTTCGGCAAATTCTGCCTCGTCATGCTTGCGCTCTCCATCATCGCCAACAACTGCCCCAACATCTACTCCGTCGCCTTGACCATGCAAGTTCTCGGCCGCTGGACCCAAGCTGTCCCACGTTACTGCTGGACTTTTATTGGAACATGTGTGTACATTGCCATCGCCATCCCAGGTTACTCGCATTTCGAGACCATTCTGGAGGACTTCATGAACTTCATCGGGTATGTCCAACCATGCCCTACAAAAATCTGCCACCTTTACTAACTCAGTTTCTCAGGTACTGGCTCGCCATCTACGAAGGAATCGCCTTCTGCGACCACTTCTTCTTCAAAAAGGGTATGCGCGGCTACAACCCCGAAGACTACGATAACCCAAAAGCCCTCCCACCCGGGTTCGCCGCTATCGCCGCCTTCTGCTTCGGTATCGCCGGCATGGTCTGCGGAATGTCCCAGGTCTGGTTCGTCGGACCCATTGCACTGCACGCTGGGAAGGCACCATTCGGTGGTGACGTCGGATTCGAGCTGGGGTTCGCTTTCGCCTTCACGACGTATTTCGTCCTCAGGAAACTCGAGATCAAGTTTTTCGGTCGGTAAAAGAAAAGAAACCCCAATCTATAGTATCGGGCCTGTACAATTGATGACATGGCCTTTGTAATTTTTCGTGTACTTATGTTTCATGTTTTTGCGGTGGGCGGGATAGATGATATACCAAAGTGGGAGACGCGATTGATGGATGATACACCCTTTTCATGTTTTTGTCACCTTACTCAGAGCGGAGAGACGGAATCGCTCATTCGAAAAATCTGTGCATTCGAAAACTTCAGAATGCCATTATTCTACTACTCTACGCCGCCGTTCCTGTTCTCGCTTGTTCGTTATCGCCGTTCGCACTTGATCGTTATCGCCGCTTTCTCGCTTACCCACGATCAATAGGTACCTACCTACCTACCTAGTACTGGAAGTGTCCCCGTGGGATCCGTTGTGGGACCAGCACGATACGAACGCGTGTGGGGGCATACCTCGGAACCGAACCGTGTTGACGCACCACACGCAACATAGCTTCGTCATTTGCGCGACCAGAAATCGACCAAGATCTTCTCTTCAGCTGATCACCCATCGGTCAAGTCACTCCGTTGCGAGGGCAGTCTTTCATTTTTCTTAGACATGGGGATAACGATCAGTAGCTTCACGAAGAGGCTGACTGAGAACCCTCCAGTTCGAGAGAGACAGTGAGATTCCTCACGTATTTGATGTGCTCAAATGTTGATACATCATAATCCTTCCTTCTCTGACCAAAAAATCCTCATCGACAGACTTGATTGGCAGCACGAACACCACCAACACTCAAATCTTGCCTTTGATCATATCAGCAACCTTCTCGGCAATCGCTATCACCGGAGCACAGGGATGACAAGCCAGCGCCGTCGGAAAGACGGAAGCGTCTACAACTCGCAATCCTCGCACACCATGAACCTTCAACTCGGCATCAACAACTGCATCATCTCCCTGTCCCATTTTCGCCGTGCCCATGGGATGGTAAAGTGTTTCACAAGACTTGCGGATCACTGCTTTGATCTCTTCGTCGGTGGCTGTGTCCCAGTTAAGGGGGTGGTGAGGACCTTGATACCATCCTTTGAAAAGGTGTTTGTAGGCTTCTGATTTGGCGATTTTCATGTTGAGTTTTGTGCCGTAGAGGAGTACGTCTATGTCGTAGGGTGTGGAGAGGGATTTGGGGTCGATGAGAGGGGCGTCGAAAACGGAGTTTGTGGCGAGTTTTATTGTTCCTCTTGATTCTGGGCGGAGAGCGACAGAGGAAAGTTGTGCGTAGCCCTGTTGTTGTTGTTGGTAAGTGTCATCATTTTTTTCACTTTGGGTTGAGACATGCTTACATCTGTGTGAGGAGCGACCCAATCCCCATGTGCGACCAGACAGACACTGATACAGATCAATTCCAAGTCTGCACTTTTCGCGCCACTGGTGCGGTCGTTGGACTTCAACTCCGCTGGAGCATCGTCTCGATCAGCACTTCGTACGAAGGCGAAGGAGTCGCATCCTTGGCCGGCCATCGGACCAGTTCCATCACGAAACCATTGCACCAAGCCTGGCAGACTCGTCAAGGGGTCCATTAGATAATGGGCCGAGGCGGATTTGGGAGTTTTGAAGACAAGCCCATGAAAAACTATGTGATCCATGAGATTCTCGCCGACACCAGGAAGCTCTTTCACGACCGATATTCCATGCTCCTTCAACTCTTCAGCAGAGCCAATACCCGAAATTTTGAGTAGCTGTGGTGTTCCAATACTACCGGCACAAAGCAAAACTTCTTTCCTAGCTTTCGCCAGGTATCGCAGAGGTGATACTTTTGAGGCTCCCATTTCTACACCAATGGCTCGAGGTTCGGTGCCACTATTGTCAAAGATGATCCTTGTGACGGATTGCCCGCTCGCAATCTTCAGGTTTGGCCTCTGAATCACATCCGCCGTAAGGTATGCAACTGCAGCAGAAGAGCGCTGTCCCTTGGTATCGATAAACGTTTGTACGGGAGTCGCACCCAAGATTCCCCTATCAGTATTTACGTCCGTCGTTTTCGTTATACCAATAGAATCGCAGGCATCAGGAAACGGCTTAGCAACTTCGAACTGGGCAGGATACGTGATATTCCATGGACCGTCTTGACCGTGTTGAGCCAGATCATCGGCATCAAGCTTACGTGGATCAGCATCCCGAGGCTGATTGAATTTCTCCGACTTCCTCAAGTAGGGAATCATATTTTTGTAACTCCAGCCCTTGTTCCCAAGCCTCTCCCATTCATCGTAATCGTCGGGTGATCCCTTATTATACATCATGGCATTGGAAGAACTGCTACCACCAATCATTTTCCCTCGTGGCCAGAGGAGTCTTCTCCCACCACAATCCGGTTGGGCCGTGGTGGAAAAGTTCCAATCCGCAGCTGATTTCCAGAGCTTTGGGCCTCCGGCCGGAATTCTGGAGAAGAGTTGTTTGAGATCGGAGTCACCAGCTTCTATTGCGAGGACGGTGGTTGCAGGATTCTCGGAGAGTCTGCTGGCTAGCACGCAGCCTGCTGTACCTGTGCCGACAATAATGTAATCATAATCAACCACATTTTCAAGGTCCTCAGCTGTTGGGATCGAAGCCTTGGTCTGAACAGTGGCCAAAAGGGCTGTGTTCTTTGTTCCTGGCAGTGCTCTAGATTTGTGTCAGCCGAGGTCGTTAAACCTGTCGCACTCATGTGAGAGCAGCTCATCACTGCTGAGTTCGAATGCTGATATTTGCGTATAAGATCGCGGACATTCGAGAATGAAGCTGTTCATTGTCTCAAGCCATATTCATAGGCCATTTTTCCAAACGAAGAAGAAGAGGAAGTAGGAAATAGAAATAAAAAAGCGAGGTCATCGCGCCCAGCACCAGATCGAAGTGCATAAACTTCGTATCCACAAAAGACTTCGCACTCGACTTCGTCCATCTCCTGCTGGGAAGAATGCTTACTGTGGGTAGAGACTCTTAATTAGTTGTCGCAACAAAGCTCTCAACGTCCATGCGACACTAATTCCAACCACTGCAGCACCAATCTTTACACAAGTCAGTACATCTCAGTCATTCGTGATCATCAACCTACGATGTGAGGTGCTCGCACATCCCTTCTTGCAGGCAGAAACCCGACCATTTTGTCGATGAAAGGGGTGATGAGGTCAAGGTCAAAGACGGGGGAAGTGATACAACAATCCTATTGATACTTAGGTTATGTTGTGCTTTCCACGTGATAGAAGACTTTCTTCCAAGATTCCAATTAATTGATGAGACGCCACTGGGGATCGGATGATCAAACGTAAAAGTACCAATATATAATATAAGATATTATAGACTTGCCTCCTTCATCGATCGAATAGAAAGACAAAACTCGGGATGTATCTTACCTTTAGATCGAAGCGATTTGGTTGGCTTCGTCGTGCAAAAGAGGTCTGTACTAATCCTGCTGTTTTCTGTTTTCGCAAGTTGGATACCAAGGCAACGAGATCAACCGCTTCAAATTGTGAAGCATGATAGAAACCCGAAACCGCCCTCTTGTAGGGAGAGCTCGAGTTCGTACCGAGGGAGTCTTTCTATCTCTCTCGAGCTGAGTGCGGGGAACAACTTGAATGTGCTCTGTCACAGCCAAGCTTGGTGCAATGATGAGATGTACCGTAAGCACGGGTAGCTTTAAGAATAACTAGGTACTCTAGAATATATCTTGAGGTTCCGATATCCCGAGAAATGACCCATCTCTATTCTTGAATACCCGCCGGGTAGAACAAGAGATATGTATGTAGTAATATAGAATAGCTGGACTTTCAAATTCACCCTACCCTCTTGTTGGGAGCTGATCGTGCATTTCGGCTCAACGTGCGCAATGCTGCCGAGAGGGTTAGCAAGCAATTACTATTGAGCGCCATACATTGCGGAGGTGATCGCGATACATTGAGGAGCTCAATGCACTTGAAATCGGGAGATTATTGCCACGGCGTACATTGCGCTCGATCTGCAATCAGCTCCGTCCTTGATTCCTCGTGGCTCGTATCGTTACTTTCCAAGACCATGAGGATAATTTATACTTAAATCTCCTATAAATAAGTGACCAATAGAAAAGGAACGTAATCAAATTACAGACAAGGCTCTATATGGGTTTCCGGACGATACCGGAACGACAATACCTTTTGTGGTAAATATAGCCTTGCTTTAAGACTATATAAAATGCATTCCTTTCACGTCATTGCGGACTAACCATTCATTCTAACCCCAAATTTCCTCTCACGCATTCCGAATCGATCACTTTATCAAGATGCTTTTCAACACCTCCTCCCTCCTCCTCGCCCTTGGTACCCTCAGCAGCCTCTTCCTCACTACAAGCGCTGACTGTTACTTCATCGAGACTCAATGTATAGTTGAGTGTGGGAATAAATGCCATGAAACTCGCTCCCCAAGACCAGGCGGGAGCCCTATCTTCTGCTGTGGGGGACTTCCATGAGATTGGGGCAAAGGGATTAATCCAAACAACCGGAATGGTGGGGGCAGGGAGAGGTCCGCGGTTGCAAACGCACGAAAACGACACGCTAGTTTCGGATGTGGCACGTCGGGTGGGATATGATTGCTTAGTCATTGTTTTGATTCGGTCGGCCTGGGGGCTCAAATGCCGTTCTTTTCTCTCCTGATGGCTTGCTCTTCTCCAAATATCTTCAACAGCAGCCAAGAATTCAGCACCTCAATCTATCGTATCGAAGCATCAATTTATCAAGACCCTCTCTGATCCCAACCACCTTATCTTCAGCCAAACAGTCCCACAAGTCCTTCACTTCGAGTCGATACTTTCCTAGATAGCCATCCACAACCCCCTTACCCACTGTCTTGTCACAAACTTGAACTCTGCCCTGAATCTTTTGTGATCTTTTGCCAAACGTTCGGCCAGTTGCGGGATTAGCTGTAGACAAAAGGCAATTCTACCGTTCAACAACCACTGGACTGGGCAAGAGGGTTCGGAGTTGCTGTCTAGTTAACCAGCTTCGAATCTCGGCAGCAGGAAAGAACGAAGTTGCGCACTGGGGAATGCTGCGGATTGAGTAGGTCTACAAAGTACAACTCAAGGAGGTTTCTGTGGTGTACATTTGGGCGGGAGGATGAGAGCAGGTGACGCGCGGTTTTTTGGCTCGTGGTTTGGAGAACACTATCTCTGTTGGCCACAGGTCCGGTTCTCGTAAGGGTTTGATCATAACCTGTGACTTAGACGACTCTACCTTTGCGAGGTAGATTTGCAATGTTTGCTGTCTAGCCATTTGTGCAGCCGCAACCCAAGTATTTTGATAGGGGTTCCATTCTTCATCTGGCTTGTCGATTCGTGGGTTTGAGGATTTATTCTTTCCTTTCACAACGAGCCTATGTTTTATCAGTTGAGGGGGTCGAAATGAGTATTGGTTTCAGGATGTACTTGATTCTCTTCAGTTCCCAGGACTCAGTGTCACTCTGCACTATAACACTAATACTGCACCAGATATCGGGTCGATATCGATAGGTTCTTGGATTTTGTATAGAGGATTCTGCTCGGGATGGTACCGAGTCTGGTAAGGAACAAAAACACAGCCAGACAACTAACCGAGGGTTGGATTCTGAATTCATTGTTCCTTATTCATTGTATCCATCATGCAAAATATTGAAGGAAGCCTTGATCAACAGCTTTACCACCCTACTTCATCCAGCACCCCAACCAACTCGCGAATCCGATACACAACACAGCCTCGCCTATCTCCATCCACCATCACTCCCCATCGTCTCCAGCTACGCCCATAAGTATATGAAGAGTCCACTCAAGTTGCGCCTCCTCGTCAGTCTGCGCAACTCTAGCCAACATCCTCCACGAATCATCCTCCTTTCCAAACTTCGCCTTCTGCTCCTCGACAATCCCCATTATCCCATCCACCCAAGATTTCACTACAAAAGGCACATCCTCCGTAACTGCGGCGTCTACTTTTCGGAGTGCGTAAGTCCAGTCTTGAATACGCGCCAGCTCTCTATTGATCAAACGGCACCCTTGTGATAGACGGGCATCACTGGATAGAGGATGGTTGGATCGGGATCGTAGACGAAGGGGACCTCTGAGATGGAGTGGTGTACCAGATTTGATACGTTGAAGAGATTGACGAAGAGAGTCATCATTGTAAGTGTAGAGGAGGATTTGTTGTCGAATTTCAACGGGAAGAGAGAGAAATGAGGGGCGTGGTTTGATGACGGTGGCTGCAACTTTGTCTCCGTCTTTGTTCGTCATGTTGTGATTCCTCTGGCAGTCTAATTGAGTTAGTGGATTATCATGATCATGCTGACTATCAAGGTACCTGCTCGTCACTCTTTTATGATCCGGAATTGATGGAGATGAAGGACTGCTGGAGCACAAGTCGGTAGGTTCCTTCGAAGCTAGGTTGTTGATGTTGTTGCGCTGACAAGGCTACTCGGTAATGTTTGACTGGACTTTGGTTTGGTAACACGGCGCTGTCATAGGTGAGAGATACGTAATCTTATCGTTGCCTGCCATGACGCAATCGTATGCGATAAGCTCGTAAGAAGTGTAGTTTCCAAAAATCCCTACATCTCTACTACGTAGGGATTCAAGAACAGCTGGGGGGCTAAGAGACAGGAGCTGATAATACTCGATGTTCTATACGATAGTAATAAGACGGATAAACCAAGAAAAAATCATACTTATATCCAACTTAACTTTTATAATACTATAGAGTGCGTTCGGATATCTACTATGTTAGTATATCCTATCGGGGCTCGCCAGACTTAAAATTAGCCTTCTTATTGATACTAAATAGTAGGTATTCAATAGCCCGTACTAAGCTATAAAGTCCGGTAGTATAAGAAGCCTCGTATAAAGTATCCTTCTCCTTATTATTTAGTCTAATCCCTTCGTAGTATCCTTAACGATAGATATATAATCCTCTTATCCTAGTTTTCCTTCATACTAGAAGTAAAGATTTGCTTAGTAGAACCTTCGAAAATACGATTACTCTACTAGCTTTTAGTAGAGGAGGACTTCTTCTCTACTAAAAGCTCCCTGTCGCAAAATCAGCCCAGACTTAATATTATGGGTAGCGATTATTATTTACTAACTAATACCTTTCAGCCTATCCTCTCTATATCTTATCCTATACTCCTTCACTACCCCCCCAAACCCCCTCTACAACCCTTAAATCCCTCATATACGCGCCTCAACACTTCAACCCACCGACTACCAAAAATCCAACAATCAAGCATCAACACCTCACCCCCTTTCTCATAAGCACCAATAGCGTCTTCAAACTAGCCATAGCGCCAAGCCCCAAGTCTATAGATAAATCCATCATCCCAAGTAAGAAGGAGAATCGCTTGTCGGAGTTCGGCAGGGAGGGGGAGGAAAGATGTTCTTGCCAGCACTGGGATTGGGGACGGGAGTAGTAACGGATTCTGAGATGGTTTTGTCGAGCCAGAGTTGGATTTGTTTGTGTTTGGTGTTTGAGTATGGACCGGGCATTGTGGGGTACCTTGGGATAGGGCGGTGGAAGTAATGGTGTGGGGGATTCTTTGAGGTATTGGGGTTGCATGTTTTATTGGTTGATGCGGTTGTGTATGTTTGAGGGCTGTGTTGATTGATGGATGGTGTGTTAGACGCGCTTCACGCTGTGAAGTAAATAGTAACGATACGTGAAGGAGGAGAGGGATTCCGTATATGATAGGCTGAGATTGCAGTTGCGTGTATCCGCGAAGTAATCACAAAAGCAAAAGGCAAATATATACAACAAGTAACCGTCGAAGAACGGAAGAAAAAGAGCCCAGCCCAGCCCTCTACTTAGGAAGAGTAGCACCAAACATAAACGTCATAGTCCCCATCTGCTCCCCCATTCCGCCTTTATTCGTCAACTCGCGAGACGGATGCGCTTCAGTGTCGAACCTGGCCTCCACGGAAATCTTGTCGTCCTTCATGACCTTGACAGGTTCAACACAACTCACCATATTCGAAATCGTCTCCCACTTCTTTCCGCTCACTCCATTGTCAGCAGTCGAGAACGACTCCCCACCGTAGGTAGCCTTTGACTCGCAGATGGGCTTGCCGTTGATATTCAACAACACAGCGGTGCCACCGTCGTGCATGTGTCCTCTTCGGAAGAGAATGTATCCGTCTTTCGTGATGGTCATTTCCTTGCTCTTCAAATCCCACCTCTTCTTGTCCTTAGGAGCCATGATCATACCATCCATCGGCAGATCCTCAGCAGATGCCTTGCCGGTAACAAAATTTTCAGGTTTGTCCGTGGAGCCCGCGGGCTTATGCGAGGTTGGTTTGGCTTTGGCGGCGCATTGGTCGACATCGAGCACTTGAAGACCGACATCGATCACACCGGCTGGTTTTCCAGGTAGATACTCCAGCTCTGTCTGAGCGTAGACTTCCTTGGTTTGATTGGAGTAGTTGACAAGTTCGGCTGTGAGCTGCAGTCTGTCGGTTTTGGAAACGTAGTAGCCACCGTTGAAATCTACCCCTGGCGGAACAAATATGAGATCTCGATTAGCTTCACTAGCTCCGAAGAGTGGAGAAACTGGAGCACCAGTGATTTTGCCGTCTGGACAGGCGACCGGGCCTATTGGTGCTTTGGACGTATCCATGACCATGAGGTGGTGGTTATCTTGGAGATACGTTAGTGAAAGGGCGATCTGTTAGGCTTGAGTACATTACAAAATCCATTGTTCACATCAGCGGGAGTTCCGTCGGCGTATGTCATGGTTGAGTTGGTCTGAAGTATCAATATATCTTGAGGCAGTCCCTTTACCAAACTCGAGAATGAATCAGAATTCTGGTCCATCTTGGTTGGGCTAAATTCTCGTTTCGCGCTCGCCGGCTGGAGGGCGAAAGGTCCGAGGGTTATCTTGATGCGTTTTGCTCCAGGAATCTTGTACGACGGCTGCATATCTACGATCTTCGGCTCCATGGAGGGCATCTCGGAATCCGACAAGGCATCCGTCTTTCGAGTAGCTATGTCTCGTCAGCCGTCTTCTCTAGAAGTCAAAGACTATCTTACCCAGCTTCTGCATCTGTCTAAGCGTTGGTGCATCATTTGCTACAGGTATCGCGGCTGAACCGCCAACCAGAGCTGCGAACGCGAAGTTGGAGTATCTCATAATTAAATCCTTTTCTACAACCTAGATCCCAAAAAGGCTGAAGGAGTAACTTGAAGAAGTGAACAGGAGGAGCGGATGAAGGACTGCTACTATCGATGGGCGTGATACACAGGTCGTGTAGGCTCCTATCATTTATAGATCTATACATACTCCCAATGATTGTCATCTATCCGTGCTAGGAGGTAGTACAGCCTTAGAAGATCATCTCTCCGTGCCGATACAGCCTTGGAAAATCATCGATGTTGAGATTGCCACTATAATCAATTATTACGCGTTTGAGATTCCCAGGAGTTTCAATCAAAATGAGGCCTCTACAGCTACCTACTCTGAAATATGTCAGATGGTGGTGGTAGTATGACCTGATTGATTGGAACTCGTGTAGCCCTACAAAGGCGCGATTTCTGGATACGAGACCCGAAGTTCGTGTTTCGGCGTTGGCATCAGTCTCCCCGATATGCCCAGTGGAACTCATCTCCACATAGGCCTCCACATACGAGTACATGCCACATAGCATGCGCCTTGCATGCTTTTGATATCCGAGCACTACACAAGGTATGTCCTAGTATGCCATGGCCTGCGTGAAGACAACTCTGGATGTTCAGAGGTTTGTACTGTACTCTCCTTTCGTCTTATTCTCGCATTAGAGTGTAGGTCTTTCTACTCTAGCGCTTACTTCTTCCTACTATGATATCCTCTATCTCTATTAATATTAGCGGCGAGGTCATCGTCTTAGGCTAAAGAATTGAGAGTATGGTACAATCAATACGGAGGTCTTCGGCATGCTCTCGCTACATACCTGGTATCTAACTGGCTATGGAAAAAGCATGTCTGAGTGCGTGTGGAGTCGCTTAGGGGAGTTTCTGGCGAGTCATGTATGAGATGGGAAAGTACGAAAGCCGGTTTCACCATCCACAGACCACGCAAGGTCGTGCGACATTGCGCGGTCGGAAGCGAGTCAGATCCGTGGACTCCGAGTCCTTACCATGGAGCCCCTGTGAGAATCATGATCCTAAGAAGCTTATACAGACAGCATGACAGAGAAGCGACATGTCTGCATCGTTCAAGGTACTGCTGAATACAAGACTCGACCTCAAAACTTGAGATTCTGACAATGGTGATGCTAATAATGACTGCCACAAACGACAGAAATGAGTTAACATCGAGCCATTTGGCGAAGCGCTGAGGGAATTGGGGGACACAAAATACTGTAGATGATTGTTAATCGAGCTGTGGTTGGTTGCGAGTTTGATATTTTTTACCGTCGTGATTGAAGTTGATTGTACCTTGAGGAAGGAAGGTGCTTCCCAGTGTGTCAACCTCCAACGAAAGCGCCCAGGTAAGAAGACGTCTTGCCGTCCTCTGTTAGGAGGTAGTTGTAGTACCGAGGACGATGTCGCCAATCATTTTGACAGGCTGGGGTTCCGCGTAGCGATAGCGGCAGCGCAAATCCGGTCTCCACGCCACCCGCTCCTGACTCGCTGACCAAAGAAGAGGCCGAGTCTATGTGTTCGTTCCTCTCAATTGGGACGCTGCGCCTCTTCGAATCCGAGGTTCCGAAGGAGCTTGCGACTTGAGCATCAACGTCGTGTCAGTGAGGAATGAGCGATTGGCACGGATATATGGGCGCACTTGTTGGATCAGAAATAAAAGCACCTTTCCATAAGGGTTTTCACTTCGCTAACGTGGTGCGATTGAGCTCAAGTGTCTCATCAGACCATCCATATTCAACCCACAGCTGCTGCGAAGGGTTTCTGAGGCGAAGGGCTTCCCCAAACTGGTCCGTGAGACTCGAGTCAGGTCCAAGTCCATGCAAGAGTCAGTCACCAGATATGTTTTGGAACAACTTGGTCCGTTCATGACTGTTAAGCGCAAATAAATTGGAGAGGCTTGAGCTCAGCAAGCGAAGAATTCCGGGGTTAGAATGTCCATGGAAGGCTTGAAACTGACACAATCGAGGCCGACTCGGGTGATTGACCAAGCTCGGTCGAAAGCTAGGCTGGAGTTAGGAGTATAGATCTACCAGTTGCTCTTGCATATTCGGGTAAAGACAGACTTACAAATCTGTTGAATTAGTCAAGCCCTATACAGGTATACGTAAAGAGTAACAGCTCAGATCTACTTATACAAGTATAAAGCGTATCCTCGTCTGAAGCTCAGCAAATCAATTGAACAAAATGGCCCTGTGTAGATGTCAATATATCCATCGATACTCGTAGTTCTTACCTGACCATCCACCCTCGGGGTTTGAGGAAGATATAATGTGTAGTGAGGCAATGGTTCACTTTGGCCAAATCTCCCTCACGCAGTCTCTCCACATACAGCGGCCAGCTCGTAAAGTAGGTTCATCGCAAGTCAATAATAGCAATGAACCATCGAGATACAAACAGATAGATCAAAGACAGCCAGTCCACACATACTAAGTTTCATCGTCAGCCATGCGGGGATCTCAGGGCAATTCTTTTTGAATAACCACAACTCTCAAGATTCAACGACCGGAAACGGAGAGCCCAACAGCCTCTCATCCCATCTTCCATCCAATCCTCAATCGACGCGTCGACTTCGGCGTCTTGCTCAATAACTTGCGCCAGGGAGTGAGGGAAAGAGAACATCGCGTCGCGTCGTATATGCAAAGTCGCCTACTTACCAAGGGATGGTCATAGTAAGTAAAAACAGCGGTAAACGGTGAAGAACAGGTGGAGCAAAATTAGTGTTTTTTTATTTTTAATGTTGGCGCGATGCACAGCCACCCTTTCGGCAGCTCCGGGTTTTTGGTCACGTGGTATATGGATAGACCCGCGATTAGTGTACCTCCGTAGTAGTCCTTCCATTTTTCTTTTTTCAATCTTTTTTTGGTATCATGGTAGAATGACGTGCTATTTCGTTTTTGTTTCATGTTTTGGAGATGGGGTGGTTTTGTTGCTGGTTTTGGTATGTGTATTTTGGGTCACGATGATTGAGTCTTGAGATTAGTTGGATAATAGTGAGGTTTAGGAATTCAAAACAAAATAAGGAGAGCCCAGTCACTCCAGTCAAAGGTCTTGAGATTTCTTACACGTTGAATGCCTTTTATTATGTCGACGTACGAACAGGCCCGATATGCGCTACAGCAATTACCTATCCGGGTATACTTTTCAAAGCAGATGTGAGAATTGACGACATCGTCAGAGATAGGGATGGAGTAATACCGTAGTAAGATTATTGAGAAGCGAGTTGCTCAGCAAATGCGCTCAGCTGTCCCGACGATATCGTTTTCCGCATACTTCATACACAACATTCCACCATATAATCATCCACCCCAGGCCCGTGAAAGAGATTTAACCCATATAAAGCACCCAGTATTCAATACACAGAGACACAAAACTCAGCCCAGCTGAGCACAGTCCCACTAATTGCTTAGCAAGGACAAGAAAAACGCACAGTCTTCGCTGAAATGCTGGAAGAATGGTAATTGAGAATAGCAGATAGAAGATCTCCGCCTGGCTTCCATGTCCAAAGTCACCGAGAATCCCGTCTGGCGGTTTGGAAAGCAATCAAAACCAAGACCAAAAAGTAATGCCAAAGGACCATGTCCAATTTTGCACCACCTTGGGGAATTGCATAATAAACACTGCAAGGATCCGTCTCTTTCCCAGAACATCCCAAGTGGAGACGGGCCGTCGAAAATAAAGATAGTTGAGGAGAGAAATAACGGGCTGTGGCCATTTTGCCTGATCTCGTTCCCGGGAAGACAGTCGTCAATGTATCGTGAACTAGCGGAGCGGCGTGATGTATATCTTGCACACCTTGTGATGTCTTCAAAAATTCCGCTGTTCCTTCTTGCCGCTCATTTCGCTGTTTCTTCGAAGAAGCATTGTAATTGGTCTATTTCGAATGGGCGGCGCAAGCGTATCCAACCTGCACCACCTTGTCTGCCACAGCATGTTGTCCATATGCTGCACACGCGTCGACTCCATGGATATGATAGATGCAGCCGCACACGGCGTACTTCTCGATGACTCTGATACACATGACGATTTTGTTGGCTTCAATTTGGAGGGTAGATAGGTTGGGTCCAGGCTTGTTGATGACGGTGTTGCTGTGTGTTGTCGACGTGGAGAGTAAAGTAGCAGCACTTCTCAAAAGAATGCAAGAGTAGTATGTATGATGGTAATTGTCGACGAGATGATGTGACGATGAGTGACAGTGAGGTGCGAGGGGAGGCAGTGATATAGTAAGTGAGAGTGAGTCAAGATTCGGGTTACGATTCCAACCTTGTATGAGAAAATGATTTGCGAATGAGAGTGAGGATGAGCTTAGAAGACTAACCGGACCATACGAAGGTTATATACTGAAGACATTGCGATGGTGAAAGACGGTATAACTGACTGCGGGCAGGTTCGGCGTGAGCGACTACGCAACAACATTGGAAGGCTATCCACCGAGCCACGAGTTGAGCTGACATTCTGATATCGCGTTAAGGAAGTGAATGCACTCGATGTTGATGCATCCTGCGCCCTATGCAATGCTTGTCCTGTTGGAGCGAAGTTGGGAACCGAAGCTTCCGCGTCGAGTTGTCCGCTAAAGGTTTCTGTTCGGAATAGTAAGGCGCCAAGCTGAGGCGCAGTAGCTCTCGCTCCATAGAAGCCCAAGCATGCTATTGCTATACTCATCAGCATGGACAAGGTCAGCTTGCTTCAAATCTGCGACGTTTAGATAGTGCAGGCAGCAGACGGCGGAAAGATCGGAGCACCAGATGCAGGAGCGGTAAGGCAGAAGGTCAGGTATTCATTCCACCTTAGTATTCCATTCAGCGGCCGCAGCTTGCTTGCGAAGGGAGCCAGGTATGCGGCGTCGATGCAGGAGAATGGAGTCCAGGACGTACATGGACTTGGATGTCGTAGTGTGGGTTTGTGAATTCTTCTCGCCCTCTGATTCGTCTGCCCTAAATGACTGCATCTCCTCAGCCTCTCAGCCCTACTGCCACCCTCGGGCCCTCCGCCAATAACAAATGCGCTGCCCATCTTCTCGAGGCTTTCCTCCATCTTTCGCCTGACTGCCAGCTTGCTTGTTCACCTGAGGTGTCTTTGGCATTAGGAGATACCACTGGCAGTTTCAGATCGCGGGCCGTCATGCCATCTTTTCTTAGTAACCACGTTTTCTTGTGGGTCTAAGCCTTGAGCCTTGCCGACAGTGCGCTTACGCCAATCACAAATGAGCGTGACGTATAGTTACTAAGCAGGCTATTCACGGTGGAAGGACTGCCGACCGCTTCGAGGAGCGGAAAACAATCAATTGATTTGGCGAGAAGATGAGTTTGTTGTCGCTGGATTTGATCACCCTCTCACTTTGAGCCTGGGAGTCAGCCTCAGAGGCTCCATCTCATGACTCAGTATCTCCCGGTAGAGTAAATGGTCACCGTTTCGGCAGCTCGAAGCGAAGATACAGTTGGTCATGGATCATTAAATTCTGCTCGGTTGGTAGACGAGATTGACCACATATCTGGGCCATCTTTAGTCGTTCCAACGAAGCTGAAGCTTGATGACAATCCTCAGCTCTGGAGACTAGCAATAATAGCAACAAAGGAGTATGACGTCTTTGATATGGACAAAAAGAAATCTATGGTACTCGGGATGTCGATCTGATTATGATGCAGTCGAGCTGAAGGATAAAAAGGAGTCAGAAATAATTGAACCACCCTGGGTAAGACCAAGGCGGGCCAATAAAGGGCAGATGAACCCATCGCCGACCAAAATCCAATCGAAGACGCCATGCATTTTGAAGCAAGACGTCATTCCAACCTTTGATAATCCAGATGACCTCCAGTCGTTAACCGATCTTTTCGTACCTCTGCTCGTAAGCTCCTTCCATCAGATGCCATTCGCGAAAGTCTGTTGCTCGGCGCAAGCAGCACATTGATCCGGTGCTACTCGACGAACTTGATCTAAAGGTTGACAGACAGCACCTCCATTCGAGATAGAAAGAGGACAATATTGTGGCTTGAGAATTTCCGAATGTCCACAGACGTGAAGTCTAACGTGCTGCTGGCACATTTTGAGTAGGAAGTCTTGTGGATTCGACGGATTGACGCAACGCCGGGTTTGGTTTTTCGCGGATAAGTATCGTGGACCTCCTCTTCCGCCCCTCTAGTGACGAGCTAAGTGGCTGACTGTCGGTTCCTGATCTGCTTGTCGCTGTCAACACGGGAGCTGCTTAAACCAAAGCAATGCGAGAATCGAAGGACTTTGAATGATTGAAAGTCACAACCAGAGAGAGCTGTGCAGACTGGAAACTCACCTCAATCCTTTGGATACAAGCAGAGACGGCGTATGAAGTCTGTTGAGATCGCTTTCAATCCAGAATCATGTATTGAGTCGAAGCCTTTTGGTGTCGAAGGAGGATCTGGAGAGTAGAAAGGTGACGGACGTGAGCCAGCTGAACCTGCAGCAGTATCTTATTCTAGATCCGCTGTTAGCCAGTGCATTCGGCGGTAAACATATGATATCAATCGCACTGCTCGTTGGGGATAGTCAACATGGCTGACTCGCTGAGGCAGTATAGTCGCCAACCAAGCTCACCTTGCTGGTAAGGCTTACGAATTACGAGTTGACCGAACAGGTGCAGATTCAAAACCGAGTCCTAGCTACATGTAGCCGTGCATGGTGGTTTGCATTGGTTGAATGAAAATGGGACGAGGTTTGCGCTGTTGGTACGGATAATTCAAAGTGGGGCAAGCGCCAAATCGAGTCTGAACCTCGATTGCATTGCTGCGAATACAAAAGATACAACTTTTCTCCAGCAGCCCTGGAAGAGTGCCCGCCTTGTTGAGAAGCTTTGTGTTGCAAGGAAGCTTTCCTTTGTTTCTGCCCTTTTTGCAGGAAAAGAGAAGACCAGCAGCCCAGGTTTGTCCTATGCTCCTGATCAGCACACCTAGTAAGTGAAGGACATCAGAACGACACGCCTACCGTGGTACATCTTGCTGGTAACATTGCATTGCTTCGGCTGCCATACTCAATCTAGATGTCCATCGTGGTTTCTTCTCTACTCCCCGCCATCATCTATCATTCACTGCGCCAGCTGGCTCCCTGTCGATGCGCTGGGAATATCATACTCATTTGCCTGCTTTTTGACCACAAGTCGAGGCCAAAGAGTTCCGAATCCAGCTTCCCGAAAGACAGCATCTTCGTATGGCTTGACTGAGCCCGTTCAGACGCACCTTTTTGCATCCAGTCTGCTTCTGCAGCTTTGTCCCGCAATGCCACCGAGGTTCGTTGGTGGTACAAAATGCACCTGGCACAGCGCTACACAACTTATAGTCATGCCAGATGATCGAAATGCCGACCTTTGAAACAAGAGCAACGTATTCAGGAGGATCCAGGTGGGTGCCTGCCTGAACTACTGAGTTTGTTGACCACGATCACGTGTATAGCCACCTTGAAGGCTCGCTCAACTCCATCACGATTCTTCCACTCAACAACGAACTCGAACAATTCTCATCGCATAACGAACTATTCGCCAAACCCCATCAACCAGTCGCAAACTTCATCGTTATCTCAGCCAGTTTAAATCACCTCGGAAAAAATTCGCCAACATGGTAGGAGGCAAAGGTACGCGCCCCTCCAGCCTCTTTGTCGTTTACCTGCGACAGTCACAACAAAGTCGCATACTGACATTTCTGCGCGCGAACAGGAAAGACAGGAGGCAAAACTGGCGGAAAGACCGGCGAGGTTCATAAGGTTGGGAAATCACACTCTGCAAAGGCTGGTCTTCAAGTACGTGTCTCCCAGTTTGTTGTGTTGCTGCCCAACCCCTCTCCAAACTTCTTCGCGCGCCGTGCGATAACGACCGCGATATCCCTTCTGAGACCTTTGACGTTAAATATTGCAAAGCGCGCTGTTCTGTATCACAACAAAGCTTTCAGTTCTGACGCGACTTTCTACAGTTCCCATGCGGTCGCATCAAGCGTCACCTTCGTAACACGACCCGCCACAAGATGCGCATCGGTGCCAAAGCCGCCATCTACCTCACTGCCGTCCTCGAATACCTCACCGCCGAAGTGCTCGAACTAGCCGGAAACGCCGCCAAAGATCTCAAAGTCAAGCGCATTACGCCCCGCCATCTACAGCTTGCGATTCGTGGTGACGAAGAACTCGATTCTCTGATTCGCGCGACCATTGCCTTCGGAGGTGTCCTTCCACATATCAACCGTGCGCTGCTGCTAAAGGCAGAGGCTAAGAAGGGAAAGAAAGGAGAGGCATAGACGACTGACGCTGCGGACAATGCTGAATTTATGCTGACAGTCCGCAGCAGGTTAGTTTGGCCGATTATGTCTAGAACTGAAACAGGATTCAAAATCTGTCCAGGAAGTCCTCACCTTGAGCATAGAGAGAATCACTCCCCCGCATTTTTATTTTCTCGAGAGGCTTCGAGAGGAAGGAAACTGCTGTGGCGCAATTGGGAAGCCTTTATGCTGAATGTACGCTTTAGAAACATGTGACGGAACGAGACACACCACCATCCTTGACATCCGGTCCTACATTACCGTCAGTTTCGGAAGTTTAGTTGCGCGCGCGCGTTTTGTTATCACATATTTTGGGTGGCTGGGAGCTGGAGCTGGATTTGGAAACACGAACAGGAGCTTTTGAGGGCTTCCCAAGGCTCCATTGTAGTCTTCTGGATTGGTGTTTGATCATGGCGCGATGGGCTTGGTACTACACTATTTTGGGATCGGCAAACTTTCTTCTTTTTCACTACTCGTATGGGTACAATCGATACTTGAACTGAAGTTTTTCTTTGTTCCTGAGTTGCAGAGGCTTTGTGTGAAGTAGAATTGTGCATGTAGTATGAAGTCTGTTACCATTTTGGAAATGGTTAGCGCCTTTGCGACGGGCTGATATCTTACCTGTTCAACGCATTCTGGTGAGAATGAGATGGGGGGTTTTTTTTTATTACAACTTGATGACTGGGGTACATAACTCGCATTTCGCCAACAACCGAAGCATTCCTCGTATTCCCTTTCACGTCAGGGTATGAAGGGGAGTAGACACGGTCGTCGGGAAGATATCCCCCTACTCTCCGTTTGCGGAAACTTTGGTTATCGTACATGGAAATACTGATTCCGAAAGATTTATTGGGATGGACAATGCATTCTGGGGATAGCTTGTTCTTGTACGTACGTATTCTTACTCTTGCTACTGGCTTTTCTCTAGTTATGTTTATATATATCAGGGATTGGGGTTGGATATAGAAAGGGGGAGGGATGTTTGATAGGATATAGATTTTTCACTTGCTTGATGGATTGGGTGGTTTTGACGTGTACATGTATGTGCATATCAGTAGAATAAAAGTATCGCAACTGTTTTTCGGGTTTTCTGTTTTCTAGGGGGAGAGGAAGATTTGGCTTATTTATGGGATGTCTTTTGGATAAGCGAATGAAGTCGATACATACCTACTTATCTGAATAAAGGGAGGACGCCCGGGGAAGGTGTGGATATGGGTATAGATGGAAATACATCTTGGCGGTGTTGAATAGAGCTGTTGGTACGCAGGGCTGGGATCTAGGAGGATTCCTACAACCGGCTCTTCGGCAGACAGAGACTGCATTGAGTTGACTCGAAGTTTCTGGGTTGATGGTCCGTTCTTATCGGCCTCTTTTTCTTCTCCCACTGATGGACCGACTGTGTAAGCAAAAACAAAACCATACTATGGTGTATACATGTCCAACTAGTTACTACATAATTTCCTATTGTGCAAAGAGAAAAACTCAATTTCTAATCAACACCCAAATACATCATGGCAATCCCCATGACCCCCGTCGGCACCCCGCTCGTCCCAAGCCCCGGCGAATTCTTCTCAAAATCGTAGTACCCCTTCAAACTAATTTGATCCCCCTTCTTTATCTTCCCAAAATCAGCGCAAGGACTGTATTTAGTGATATGTTCCATCTTCGGTGCTCCCAATTGGAGTGTCTTGGCCGTAGGCGTGTATTCAGGATTGCCACCGTACACAGCTTTGGAATCGCAAACGGTTTTGTTGTTGAGCATTACTTCGAGATGGGTTGCGCCGTCGTGCAAGTGGCCGACTGTTGTTAGGAGAGTGCCGTCGATGGGTGAAGTCCACTGTTTACTTTCCACTGTGAAAATTTTCTTGTTCTTGGGTGGTTCGATCTCGCTGCTTGGGGCGTCGCAGTTCTGAGCGTCCATCCAGAGGGGTTTGACGGCTTTGTAGTTCGCGGGCTTGCCAGGCGTGTACTCGTATGTTACGAGTAAGAAAACTTCCTTCGTATCAGTGGCGTCATTCTTGAGTTCGAGGATGGTGGACATTTTGTCTTCGTTTGAAAGGTAGTAGCCGTAATTGTCCTGGCCATTGAGACCGAAATAGCTTTCGTTTCTGTCGTTGTGGACTACGAAGAGTCGTTCGCCATCTTTCCATTTGGAGCCGCAGGCAAGGTCGCTGCGACCGGGGCCGACGACACTGGTCGTGTAGTGGTGAAGCCAAGCGCCATCTTTGAGGTTGGCTTTGGCGCCGTCTGCGTAAGTAAGATCTGCTTTAACGTATTTGAGGGTGCAGTCTGAGCAGGGCTTCGTTGCTTTGCCGTTCATGAGCATTACGTCTACCACGCCTGCCTCATCTTCCATGCCTGGCATCTTCATGAGGGTTGTGTCATTTGAGCCTGGCATCTTGTATGGTCCATATTTGAGTTCGACTCGGGTGGATTTGGGGTTCGCTGCCGAGCGAAAGAGAGGATCAATTGTGGTGATTTTGGGAGGAGGTGCTGGTTTCATGTCCATGTCCATTGGCATTTCTACAGTCGTTAGCGCATGCTCTGATCAGAATGTTACAAGTACTTACGAGGCAGGGCATTTGCTATGGTTGCAAGCGCAGCAACGCATGCGGCAAAAGAATTTCTCATCTTGGTGGTGATTCTGAAAGCGAATGTGGTAGGATTCGATAGGTAAGCTCAGCGGCAACAGCTGTGAAGGCTAACGCTGCTGTTAGTCTCGAGTGGTAGGAGGTCGAAATCTTCCACCTTATACTCTCAATTGCTGTTGGGTTGAGAAGCGCATCTGCGCCTGCTGATGCTGCGAAATAGAGTTGCCGCTGCTATCGATGTTAATTGAACTTGCGGCATACTGGACTACGTTGCCGCAGTATATTGAAGTCGCCGCCATGATTTGGGGCGGCGGCGGGCGTAGCAAGTCTTGCTGTGATAGGTTATCATTCACTCCGATATATTAAGACTAGATGCCAGATGGTGGCATTGTCGTGAGCTCACGGAGCTATATGGACGTGAACTTTGTGGTTTTCATAAGCGGTTTTGAACAGATGAAAACCCTGAGCTTCATCCAAAATGAAGCGACTCCAGGTGCCGACAAGTTCATGCCGAGAGTGACTTAGCACAGCTCTAAGGTGAAGATAGATTCTTGGAGTCCAGTATGTCGTCTGGAAGTCCAGTTGATGAGTACTCGCTGAGGACCTGGTTGCTGCTGTGGGATGGCTTCCTCGCAAATCGCGAACGAGGAGCGCCAAGCGCACGTAGATTGGAGTCTCATGTACACAACCGACATTTGAGTACAAACAGCGGCCAGCTCGGTGTCCTTTCGGGTACTGACTGCGGCAAAGATTCAGTTACGTCCGCGTGATGTTGAGACTCAATCTCTTTCGAGCCGCTGGTGTGTCGAGAGACATAATATTACTATGGTATAACCTTCTCTTGCTCCGCGTATCGAGCGTTGCTGGGTTATGCCGGCCTATCCAAGTGAAGGAATGAGTCCGGAAAGGTGAGATCGCATCCTGACAGTAGGCAGATGGAAGGTTGTTGCGATGGGTCGCTTTCGAAGATGGAGTCTTCTCCTTGAACGCTTGTTATAGCTGTCTCAGAGCCTCGATTTTCACCCGCTCCACCGAGGAAGTTTCATCAATAACTTGAAGGAAGTCAGCTTGACGACGTGCACTTGGCATGAAAGCAAAGGTAGTTGTGGACATGATCGAACAGCGGTTGGTTTGGAGAGATGGATATCGTATTCAACTGAATTGAACCTACTAGTATCCAACCTATTTTTAGGCTCTCACGTGCTCGACAACTCACCCAGTACTTCAATTAGTAGTACTGGGGATACAGCTCTCCACTGCAAATCTAAGGTAAGCTGAACTGAATATTGTAATACGTCGTTGTTAGCTGAATCTGCACCAATTGCAACAAAATCGGCTTCTCAATATCAAGATGAAAGAGAAATGAAGCTCCCCAACTGCTAGGGAGGAGAAATATATTCGAAGTAGGTAATCACTACAAAGTAATCTAGGTATCCCAGAGCGCAACTCCTATCCAAACCATCCAGTTTCCAGGCCAATGCTGATGCAAATGCAAAAACATTCCGTATTTTAACCTTCAATGTTCTGTCCATTATCCGTAGCATGCATATATCAAGTGAAAGTCAAGTCTTCCGACATTCCTATCATCATTCCTTCGCGATCGTTGACAAGGCCCCGCTCACAATAGCAAATACTCCAACATAGCTAGCATGAACCCGCCAAATCCAATGCCACCGCTTACACCTCCCACCACCGCGCCTCCAGCCGTGGAAGCCACACTCGCGCTCGTTGACACTGCGGCTTCTGAGCCCAGTTTTGAAGCTCGTGTTGTCGTCGCTACACAAATTTTAGCCAAACATACGAGTAAAAAGTTAAACATAACAAAATGAGAGCAGGTGAAAAGAAGGGTAAGGAGAAAACAGTACACAAAGGAAGAGAAAACGCAGCCGTATTGAGAACAGCAACAGCAGCAGCGGCTTTCCCATCGCTCGAATTCGACGACGCAAGGCTAGTCTCACCTGCGGACGCGGTCAACAAACTTGAATTAGAAGACATTGACATGGAGACAGAGCTTGTTGACAGAATAGAAATTCCGCTCGTTGAAGACGCGGCGGCGCTCTCAGAAACCGTCGTTGATGACGATATAGAGCTGTCAAGAACCATGACCTTGGACGTACCTGATGCGCCGGGATTCGTGGCTACGGCCGCGCCAACAGTAGAAATGGGGACTTTGGTGACGGCTGCGACACCGAGAGTAGGAACTGAGACATCGCCGTTGACTAACCAGCCACCAGCAGTGGATTGTGGGCAAGCTGGTGGTGAGAGAGAAGGTGTATATGCGGCTTGTTGAATTCCCGTGGGATTCAGCGTCTTCCATTGGTTGACCAGATTTGTGAAATCAGGTTGAATGGCCGTTGGAGTACCACTCAGCACTTTGCCCCCAGGAGATCCATAGTTGACAAGTCCATAATTGTTGGTTTCCTCAACCCATTCATAAGCGATTGCTCCAGACCAGGTGTCGACCATATCTCGACCGAGAATGCTGGCTTGATCCTGCCATAAACGTGGACGCCCGACGTTGCAACCAGTCTCAGAGAAGAAGATAACCTGGCTGTAGTTTGCGGCTTGGGCTTGGAGAACTGGGTACCCTGAACCTTGGTAGGTGTTGTCTCCACACCATTCATACGAGTTGAGACCGAAGAAGTCGATGCGAGCGTTGTCGCTGGATCCACAAGCGAGGTAATTTTGCAAATAGGGACGAAGTTCAGCGATATCAGCTGCTGAATAGCCAATTAGTACCTTTCGGTACTTCTTGGAATCGCGGTATGCTTTCATATCAGCCACGGCGGCTTTGATAAATGGCGCAGCTCCAGATCCTGCGGCGTTATTGATGGCTTCATTGGCTACCCAAAATCCGGCGATGTTGTCATATTTGATGAAGGCGTCCATGACTTCGGCATATCTGCTGAATTGGAAGGCGTTCCAGTAAGGGTTGTCTTGCGTAATGTAAGTGGTGAAGGTATCCATGTCCAGCCAAACGTAAATTCCAGCGTCTGCGAAGACTTTCATACAAGCGTCATGGTTGGCTTGAGGATTGACATGGTAGACGCGGATGGAGTTCACGCCCATGGTCTTCATCAGGTTGACGTCCAGAGTACATTGATTGAGATTTACCAATGGGTCTTCAGGCGTGGCCTGGTAAGCGACACCTGAGCAGTGTTAATCATTTCCCCGCAAAACCAATGAAGAAATTTTTGTGCAGAGGGCAAGCTGAGCGCGACTGCTCGGCATAGCGTTCTCTGCTGGCGAATTGGTGAAGATCGTTGTTGCGCACTATTGGGTACCAGAAGACATCCTTGACTGTCCATGTGAGGCCCGCACAGGAGGCCATCGAATCGAAAAATGGGAAACTTGAACTTGCCTTTGTTGAAGAATTGCTTTCCATCACTGGTAAACAGCTTGGAACCCTTCGCGGTAATGGTCAGGATTGCAGAAGCCGAGGAGAATAACAAGCTTGTGAGAAGCGCTGCTTTGACGAGTACACCCATGATGGGATTGTGATTCCGAAAACAAAGTTGGGATAAGACGGTATGGAGCCAAAAAGCCGAACAGCAAAAGCAGAGTTAACCTTGAAACAAGGATGTGTTGATTGGGGTTCGCGGGATTCCAAATGGTAGAGGCAGCAAAAGTGAGCGAACACGGCAGTCGCACTCTGAAAGATATGGAATGCAAGACCAAATCACCCAGCGAGAGAAGGTGAAGCCAGACACAATGGTAGGAGTCCAAAGCAAGGAAACATGAAGGTTGGAGGTCGGGTTGACGGGTACATAAACAAAAAGGAAAAGTTGGCATGAAGCGCATCGCTACCCGTGTTATTAGATCGTATTCTGCCTCTAGCCGTTCTTGAATCGGGGTGTAAGCGAGTCAGGCAGCATAATGATAAGATCTGTCACTAGATTGCTAGTTCTAGGTCTTTCGCGGAATTCCTAATAGCATGCGGATGTCCATAGTGCTGGCCAGTGGGGCATTGCAGATGGAGCGCGAAAGGCCTCTATCCACCTCGTTTGGGGCGACGCATGGATGGCTTCAGAGCCTCTGCCCGGTGCAGGAGGGGTGGATTGTACGGAGTCCCGCCTAGGACGGGCACGATTCAAGAGACGGAGAGGTGTCCATTGCAAGAAGCAGGCCGGTGGCTGATTAGTTCGTCGGGAGATTATCGTTCATAGGAAGAAACCGTTGATGATCTGATGTGCAGATTGCTTTTTGGAGTCTTGGCTCGACGCTAGGTACCGTACGGAGTACCACAGTAAGGTACACAGTAGACGCTGGGCATTGAGCACGTGCAGGTGCCTTGGCTTATCAACGCGTAATATTCATCAACCTCAGGCTTCCAGCATTTCTCATCTTCAGTCTACGTCAACTTCATCGTTCCACGTTCTTGCTCACCCTCCAGCTCCAATCTTCTTCACGATGTCAACAACATGGACGCGGCTCTCCCTAGAGGCCGTCATGGACCTCGCAATCTCCTCTCGACATCCTCGAGCGGCAAGGCGATCCTCTGACTCCCAAGCCGTTCTTCCAGGAATTTGAGAAATTTACGCGCTTCTACCGTACAATAATCTGGCGAACAACGACTTCCAGATCTTTTCGAGGCCAGGCTCTATCTTGATTTGGACAAGTAAGAAGTAAGACGAACGTCACGAAGACGACGGAACAACGTTTTTCATCCTCAGTTCCAAATTCCCCGAGACTGACCGTTATGCACCAGATGATGCCGGCAGTACTCCACGACGAGATCGATGGTATCACTGGCTTGATGATCTGACTGTGTAGAACCATAAGAGCCGAACGAGACCTGTAGAATCTTTATCTAGAGTTCAACTGTCACTTCAGATATGACTGATTCATGACTTAAATATCACACAAACACTTAGGATCGGATGGTGGGTATGAAGGCTAGGGATCGGACAGATCGCGTTCACCCTGGATAGATTTCGGATTTCGGATCTTACTGACCCTGCCTCTTTCTTAAGATACACATAGGGTAGAGCTTTGCCACCCATACCCAGAAAAATGCAAAGGAACGTCAACCTGGCAGTCCTCTCCAAATTTAGCAATGCTCGGCCTCATGATCATGGATACTCAACACAAAGCCACAGACGAAGCTCTGAATCTTGTTGTCCCAATGTTCAGCTGACCCCCGAGAATAGTCCCAAAGATTACAGATGCGCGTGTCTTTCTTCTTGATACCGACATCCCTCATGTGTCGAGGAAGACTGTCACGATCATAATCAACCGGCAAGTCGACAAACTCTTTGTCCAGATCAGGTGGCAACCACTTTCTCCCATTACAGTTATCATTGCGGTAGAACTTGCAATGGGCCTTGTGTATCACAATGGAAGAGATACCGCCGTGCTCCAAGGCCACTGGGGGGAACTTGTCCTTTGTGACGCAAGGATGGACTGGATCGACTAGGAGGCCAGCCCCAATTCCGAGTTCTTCAGTGCACCCCTTGAGGTTGAAGCCCGAACATAACTTGACCCAACTCGTAGGGCTGGTCCGTTTTTCAATACTCGTTGAGTTCGCTGGCTGTTGGAAAGGGATGGCAAGAGCAGACAGAGGTGAAATTGTCACTATTGCAATCGCATTGGAAATCCGGTCGAAGCGCATGACTGTATCAGTCTGTGTCAGTACACCTTCTCATCAGAGGCCGCCGAACGGATAAGTCAGGGTAGGCCTTACTTGTTCGAGACACTAAAATCTCTTATCAAACAGCTTTAGTTCCAACTAGGTTTTTGGGTGCAAGACAGCTTTGAGCTCTTGGAGGTCAGGTCAATGATAGACGGACAGGTATGAATGATAAGTTAAGCAGTTTGAAATTACGCGTCGACTGCACAAGTCTTTATACGCCTAGAAACTTTCTCGCATTTACCTCCTTGAACATGTTGTCGTACGAAAGGGCGACAGGACAACCTTCGCTCATGCTGTATCCCACCATCTCATTGTCTACATTCCCTCTCCCCCCTTCTGTACCACGGTTTGAGGTAGTTTTCATCGTGGGTGACCATATGCTATTTTCCCTTACTGATGAATTGGTTACTTGAGGGGAAGAAGCAAAGCAAAGGGCTTTTTTGCTATGTTAAACAAAAGCGCGGGGGATCAGTGGCAGACTATCACCACGTCGTGCCGACCTTATCACTTCATAAGAATTCGAACGTTGGCACACGTCGCTCTGGTCTTCCTTCTCGTGTAGCACTTTTTACCTGCTAAGACCGACAATGTGGTCCGATCAGTAGCAACCCGATACTGGTGACGATCTCCCTTGCTTCCCTTACAAATTCTCATATTTGCACCTTCCTTGGAAACAATGTTCCTGTAACCTTGTACAAGTTGCGCGTGTCCTTCACCATTGCTCACAGAGTCTCCAAAGACAAAGAGAGTGAGACCAAGGCTGGGCCGTGACTCGTGTCCTTCATCCCAATGTGTGACCTGCGAAATTCCATCTCCATTTCAGGTTCCCCATACTGGAAGTAATGGCTCTAGTCTTTGGCAATATCAGAAAGAAGACCACAAGACATTGATGTAAATGTGAGCATGAATGAAGAAGAACAGCAACGGATGCGTCCCTGCACTGAATCCCGTTGAACCCGCTTCTATTATTTTGCCGAGATTAGATCCCGCGCCCAGACGGACATGACCACGAATTTTCACCGAATTCCAATCTCATCTCGTCTCCTATCGTATCTCCAAGAGTCGAAAGATTTCACCGAAATGTATCTTAGTGCGACATTCATTTGGGTAGGAGCGGCCATCTCTTCTCATCGCAAGCCCGCCCAAAGATCTCCACATCTGCCACTGCGCCATCTTACTGTTGAGACAATCCTTCCGACCCTCATCTGAACAGCTTCCCTATTCTGAACTGTGAGAATGGCGCTTCCAACTACTCAAAAAGCCGCTGTCAAAGTAGGGAGAGGCGCGACTTCCAAAGTTGAAGTCAAAGACGTTGCCATGCCGAGGATTGGACCAGGACAAATCCTCGTCAAGATCAGTTATAGCGGACTTTGTGGTTCCGACAAGATGTTCTACAGAGACGAAACTCCTTCTGGGGCACCAATGATGCAAGAAGCCTCTCTCGGAATCTCTGGCCATGAAGGGGCTGGCGAGGTCGTTGAGATCGCGGATGATGTTGAAGATCTATGGACGATCGGAGACAGAGTCGGAATCAAGTACATAGCCAGCACGTGCCGCAAGTGTGAGTTTTGCACGAACGGCTTGGATGAGGTTTGTTGTCCCACATCTTACAGGAGTGGAGCGAACTGTCCAGGCACCTTCCAGGAGTATTGTGCCACGGACGCAAGATATGCGACGAGGATCCCGGATGGTGTTACCGATGAAGAGGCTGGTCCGATTATGTGTGGTGGTGTTTCGATGTATGCGGCCTTGAAAAAGAGCAACGTCGAACCCGGGCAATGGATTGTCATCCAAGGTGCTGGAGGAGGTTGTGGCCATTTCGGCACCCAGTATGCCAAAGCTATGGGTATGAGAGTCATCGCTGTGGATGGTGGAGCTGCCAAAAGGCAGTTCTGTCTCGATAATGGCGCCGAACACTATATCGACTTCCATCATGTAATTGCCCCAACTGCCCATAACTGAGTCCTGGAAGCTGATTTCGTTCATAGATGAAAGATATACCGGCTGAGGTCAAGCGCATCACGACTTACGGCAGCCATGGCGTTATAGTTGTACCTTCAACCCGTGAGGCGTATGAAGTTGCACCTCTACTACTGAGACCCAGAGGAACCATGGTATGTGTTGGCTTACCTGGCGATGCAGACATAAGAGCCGGACCTCACCCAGCGTATCTTGCACGGAACAATCTCAAGATTGTTGGAAGCATGTGCGGGTCACTAAAGGAGACGGAAGAAGCACTTGCCTTCACGGTCCGTGGCTTGGTGAAGCCAGTCTTGACGATTGGTGAGATGAAAGATCTGGATTGCTTCATGGACGAAATGGCCGAAGGGAAGGTTGCTGGTCGTATAGTCATCAGAGTCGCCGCGTAGCCAGACAGGCGATTACACGGAGGGTAGGTAGTTCGGTTCATGTTTCCTCCAATCCAGACGTCCGCAGCCTTGGATTTAATCATCGCTGCCATCCAGCACGTGGAGGGAACGGGATGCAAAGAGCAGCAAAAGACTGTACCGGAGTCATTCACAGAGAAACAAACAGAGTCAACATAAGTCCACCAACAAAACTGATGCTCCGGGTCTACACAGCATAGGTAACCCCGATCGGAAGGAAGGAATGCTTCACTGTCCGGTTGATTCCGATCCGTGTTATAAGTGTTTGCATAAAGATGGAATTTTCTTCATCTCCGATTACTCTGCACAACAGCATCACCCAGCAACATCACTCTGTGCCGAAAAAAGGTTCACTTCACTCCCTCTTCTTGCTATGATGGCTCTAACTCAGCATTGGGACTCTCCAAGATGTCGTCCTCAACATCTCCACAGCATCAACCAACAACCTTCCTCACACTCCCCCGCGAACTCCGCCAGGAAATCCTCATAGGCACAGTTGTCAGCCTCCTCGAATCCCTCGCCGCAGAACGCCGTAAACGGAACCAAAGAGAGACTATCCGATGTCTCAACAAGCGCTTCAAGAAAACAAAGGCGCATGCGGAAATTCTTCGAGGCGTCCACACCGATATTGTCGACGATGTCAATTACGTTGAGAAACTCTGCATGGACAGGCTGCGGGTACGAATAATCGAGTGGAATGTGGAGGTATTTGGAGTGGCTGGAAACTTGCTGGAGGGTTGGGAAACGGAATGGAAGAATAAGGGGACGGGTGGGAATTATGAGGTTGATGTGCCCTTTGATTTTGAGTGTTTCTTGTGATGCGTGGATGGTTGCTAAATGGAAGCACTGGCCGTTCGACAACTAATTGGACCTGATGGTTGAATAGATTGGTTACAGCGATAGACGGCTTTTAATTGGGGTCCTCTGGTGGCTTGGAAGATTACAAATCCAGCGTTTTTGCAAGACGAGCTTGATGATATATAACATTGATGGATTCCTGGGTTCTTCTCAAAGTTCCACCGACTTGAACGAGTATATACTCCTCATCTCATTTCAACATTTAAAGCTCATGACCGACTCTATAGATATATCCCCCATCACTGCATCAATGACATCCTTCTCCCTCCCCTCGAATTCCGCCTGATAAGTATTTCTCGATTCGAAGGTGAATTTGTCATTACGAGGATTCAATCCCGTCAGATACGAGTTACTAGGGGAACCGCAGCAGGAGTTTTTGCCAGTTGACGGTATGGGGAATTGGCGTGGCTGGAAGAGACCATGAGAGGGACGGAGGGGATGTGGGAAGACGTCACTACTTCTACACGATCTGGATAGGTTGACACTGGGGAGTGATTTAGTATAAGAAGGATACTAGTTGGGACAGCTATAGTAGGGAATAGGTCTTACAAACGGGTAACCCATGACAACTCATTTCAAGGAAACTTCGACCCCGTCACCATCACAACTATCAACATCATCAACTTCACCTTCAAAATCCATCATGGCGGTTCCAAAACGAAAGAGACCCAACCCACCACTGAAACTCCCAAGGTCATTAACTCCACCATCACTAGTCCCAATGGTAAGCCCAAACCAAAAGAGATCCAGCCCACAAACAAGTTTCCTCACCCTCCCTCTCGAGATCCGTCAGAAAATCCTTCTAGCATCAAAAGACCACCTCCAAATACCCAAATTCGATCACGCCAAAGCCACGCCACCGAAATACAGTACGGCGCCTATGCATGCACGGCAGCGGCACGACTTCTACTTCCAAACACAAGTCAGCGCAGCTTACGTCGAACGGAAGGACTCGGAATTGCGCCAGCACAAAGTGGACGTCAAGAAATGGGCTGCGGGATTGAGTCAGATTGAGGAGATTAGGGGCGATATGCGATGGGTTCGGAAGACGTGGAAGAGGGAGATCAAGAGGGTAGCCGCAGATCGGGGGTTGATGATTTTGTGGTGATGTTTCTTTGGGAGACGAGGTGGCTTTGAAGGCGATGTTGATGAATTGGCTTTGTTAGGATGGATGTGGCTGCCGGGAATGACCGGTATTGCGCGATCTTTTCAAGGAGGTATTGGTTGGATCGAATGCCGACGCTTTTCGGGTGGTTTCTGATCTGGTCGGCTGGGAACCTTTTCTGAGGGTCGTTGTGGTTGGTGTTAGGGACTCGTTCATCACTATACCATCGAAATAACAGAACTCACCTGCTCAAACCTTCCTTCGTGGGAGTGATCAGAAAAGATGTACGTAGTGTTACGGAGAGGCGCTTGGTATTGCACAACCTCTGCTCAACACATCCGAAATAGAATAAAACGCCACAATATCCACCTCTCAATTCTCTGCCTCGCATCTCAAACATCCCTCACAAATCACCATGGCAGAAAACCCACCACCCTCCCCTCCCACCGAATATCTCAAAAAACACGCCCCATCATTCCAAACCCTCCCACCAGAACTCCGCCAATCCATCCTCCTAAAAACCAACCCAATGACCACTTATCCCCCCTTCCCACCCCATCCATCCACTCACCCCCTCGGTCTCAGTTTCTTCGAGATACATGCATATCACTACATCACCTCCAGTCTAAAGTGGTCGGCGGCGCTACGACAAGTCTTTGATCCGCACAATGGAGACATGAATTTTGTCCAAGGGACGTGGGTAAAGGACCTTATCTCCGCAGCGAAGGAGGCGGAGAGGGAGAATCGGGATAGTGTCGGTAAGGGGAAGGCGAGGGAGGTTACGATGGTGGAGGGCGTTGAGATGGGGGCGGAGTTGGCAGGGATTGTTGGGCCATTGGTTGCGAAGGGTTTGGAGGGGTGTAGGAAGTAGGGGAGAGCTTTTGAGGTATTAATCGGGCTGCGATAGGCAGAATGGCTTATATCCTTGGATATAGAGGCTAGTGGCACTCGACTGACCCTAATAGTAGCTAATGGAGAAACTAGAGATTACTACCTCAATCACTTGGAAACGACAATAGTACCTCTCGAAACCTCTAGGAGTCTGGAATTTGCTCTCTAGGTCTCAGCCGATAATATCTTATCAGGACTTCTATGAGGTTAGTAATCATAAATAGTTCGAAAAGTCTGGATGATTGCAAACCTATAAATAGTATCCACGTTTTCCTATATCGTATTAGGTATACGACATTCATACTGTGTAGGTCCTCGGCTCGTCTAGAATAGTACTCTTACACAGTAACAACCCCGCTCGATCAAGGAAGAACGGGTCCTTATAGTAGTACTTAAATCGTAGCTTCCTATACACTCCGTCCCTAGCTAAACCTTCAGCGAACGGACCAAAATCTTACTCTAAGAACCAAGACCTCAAACACACCTCTCCTCACTACCAGAATCTTACTCCAAGAACCAAGACCTCGAACATACCTCTCCTCACTACTCGCTCTCCAACCACAAATATCGTCCCTATCTCCCACGCTTAAAAATGAAGCTCTCTGCCCTCCTACCCCCCCTCCTTATCCTCGCCATCCCAACCCTCGGCTGCAAGTCCTACGCAAGATGCTGGTGCGAGTCGAAAGACGACAAGGGCACAGGCTCCCATAACGACGCCATAACGAAAACTACGTGTACAGAGCTAGCCAAATACTACTACACTCCCGCTACCGACAACATCAAGTTTCCGACGTGTAATCAGGTCAAGGAAGAGATAAACCTGTGGTTCATGTCGAGTTATCCCATCAATAATTGTAGATGGAATAAAGATTGCATCAAAAATGGGGGGTCTGCTGGATATTGTACGGAGAAGGTTTAGGGATGGTTGTGGTTAGTACTACTGGCTAGTCAGTTTCATTGTAATCTACCTTCTTGGTAGGTAGACATAGCCAGCTTTCACTGTCATCTCTCACCAACCGTTGCTGGATTTTTGGGGATCGATCTTTCATGAATGTCGAGAATATAGCGATGTTGATCAGGGGTCGTGGGACTTGGAATTCAGATAATACTTGATAGATCCCGCGGTGTAGCACAACTGGGTGTACATACTGGGTTGAGGGTCAGCCTACAGTTTTGAGTTCGTTGGTTGTTCACTAGCGTCTTGTGTTGGAAACTGAAATTTGATGATGATACTTAATGCAGATGGGAAACTCCAACGCCAATCCAACCTCCAGACTAGCCCAGATTTCAATGAAAGCAAAGTGAAGGCCAAAAATCATCGATCGAAAGGCCAGGACGATTCGTCATAGTTGACCTGCCTTTGCCAAAGCTTGCCCGTGTCCATCCTAGAGCAAAATGAAATAGCTGTGTCGTTCCCTGCATGCCGTTGATTGTTCGCAAAATCTCGTAAATCTTGGATTCCAACTTTTCGACCATCATTTCGTCCAAAGAATGATGAAGGATCAATAGCCGGCGACCAGTCTCCTAGCAGGTTCGATCATGTCCGTCCAATGTTTCGTAACAATAGTAATGCCGAAGGATGATGTGAGGTGTTGCATCCGATGAGAATTCAGAACGTCCGAATTTCAAGGGGTATTGCCGAGGAATTTATGGTTTTAACCTAGATGTCAATTAAGACGCTTGTCCATATTTTTCTCAGCTGTCCATTTCAAGATCCTAGATGCAAGACTCCCGAAGAAAAGCAATTTATGCCTCTCTGTCAACTGACCGCTCTCTTTTTACGGTCGGGGGACGCGAAGCTCTACCCGCGTCCGGCGCAGGGTTGGACGAGATGATCACGCAATCATCATCATCGTTATCCTCTTCTATAGCCTCGGGTTCGGGTTCAGGTTCAGGCTCAGGCTCGGGATTTGGAATGTTTGTGATGAAATAAATTCTTGAATTGGGTGGGCTTGGTGTTTTGGGTGAGTCGTCTCGAAGCACGACAAGGCGATGAGCCACAGCCTTTACGAAATCCAAGTTGTCCCAGTCCAAAACGTCGTCTCTATGGACGTGGAAGGCAACCATATCGACGAAAAGAGAGTGGATTTTCATTCCGTGAAGCTGTTTTTCGTAGAGAAGGGTGATGGTCGATCGATCGCAAACTTCCTCGGTGGTTTGGAAGACTTCCATTGCCTTATGCAAGACGGCGTTGGTAAAAAAAGGAACTCTCAATTCGTATGCCAGTATATACAGTCTGATTAGAGCATTGTAGGGGTATCCAGGCGAAGTGTCGGAGCGATGGAAGTCTTGGGCTTTATAAATGAATAAGCCGTCCTTATCATAAAGCCAGGTATAGAAGTATCTGAAGAGTCTGGGATCGACCGATATTGAGATTTCGGCTATGTTTTCTTTCTTTGCTTTCCTCAGTAGGTCTGCGATGTATGGCGAATTGGCTTTGCTGAGCGTATCGTGGATAGAGAATTTCTTGTTTCCAACAGCAAACTCGGTTACTTTCCCGGTGATGAGAGACCTATGCGGGCGTCAGACGGCTTAGAAACCTAAAGGAATGCTTTGGACCACTTACTCGCCAGGCGTGATATAGTGTACTGGCCTAGTAAGGACATTTTCAGTCTCGCCGCGCTTCCTCTTAGTCACTAGAGAGCAGTCAGTAATCGTGCAGCATGATGTATAAGAACATTGATGTGAGCTGACCTTGAGGAGCAGATGTGTTGGCGCCTGGTGCAGGATGCTGCCGCTTGGCAGGCATGCTGGAGAGTGATGTTGTTTGTAGGAGAGATGGTTTGTGACAAGGAGAGAGACTGGAGAGCGAAAGAAGAAGGCTTATATGGATGTCACTGTTACCCGTCACTGGTATCCGTCACGAGATCTGGTGTGGGTCTGTGTAACCACAATGAATCATGCCATGGAGAGATTATTCTGACTGGAGAAGAGGTGTTCAGCATGTTTGAACCCAAGTCACCACAGCCAAGTTGACCATATTGAGATGCCCTCTTTCGTCCTGGGCATGAGGCAGTCTGTTTCCATGACTTCGCCAGAGACTCAGTATCCGCATCAAGAGTCCAAAGGTTGAGGTACCTTGTGTCCATCACTATTCAGGAGCACTCGGAGATGGCAGTGGTGGTGATGTTCGGAGATATACCTACGGGGGTAGTCTGGTACTACACCGTAGTAGTGTTGCCAGATCCTGTGGGTGTTGAGCTAGGCCCAAACAGGAACGCCGTCTTTTGTTTGTAAACAAGGCGACTTTGGTCCCGACATTGAAGTTATTCAGCCAAGTCCGATCCCATCTGCGCCCACATCCACATCCACCCTCATTCTTCCGCCTGGCTACAGTGTCATAACAGTTCTTGCTTTCCCGCCATTGGGACTATCTACGCCAATGGCTTCGTCAAACTCCAGCAGCATCTCCGTCTGCGTGCGAGTCCGTCCCTTCACCATACGGGAAGCTGCACAGCTCACGAAGACCGACGACGCCAACATCTTCCTCGGCGATGGCTCTCTAGCTGGAGCTCCCACTCCAAAGTTTGGCCAAAAGGGTTTGCGATCCGTGATCAAGGTAGTCGACGACAAATGCTTGTACGAAGGACTCCGCAACAGCCTCATGCCTTTGCTAACTTGGCGGTAGAGTATTCGACCCTCCCGAAGAATCCCAAGTAACGCGCTTTTCACGATCCACTGTCGGTCCGCAGGGCAAACGAGTGAAGGACCAGACATTTGTCTTCGACCGAGTCTTCGACGACAATACAAATCAGGACGACGTCTACGAGGCCACCACGAAAGGACTTTTGGACAGCGTGTTGGACGGATACAATGCCACAGTCTTCGCATACGGTGCCACTGGCTGTGGTAAAACCCATACAATCACGTACGTCTCTCCTGAAAGTCACTTGCCGTACATGTACTAATTATCCTTGCAGGGGAACCGCAACCCATCCCGGCATAATCTTCCTCACTATGCAAGAGTTGTTCGATAAAATTAGAGACAAACAAGACGAAAAGGTAGTCGACATATCACTATCCTACCTCGAAATCTACAATGAGACAATCCGGGACCTGCTGGTTCCCGGTGGAAGCAAACAAGGCTTGATGTTGAGGGAAGACGCGAATCAAGCTGTGTCTGTTGCGAATCTCTCGAGCCACAGCCCCAAGACAGTAAGTGCTGGCTTGATCTAAGCATTGGACTCTGGCTAACACATGATAAGGTGCAAGAAGTCATGGAAATGATAGTCATGGGCAACGAAAACCGCACAGTCTCTCCCACAGAAGCCAACGCTACATCCTCTCGATCGCACGCTGTCCTACAGATCAATGTAGCCCAGAAAGATCGCAATGCTAACATAAACGAACCCCACACAATGGCCACACTCAGCATCATTGATCTGGCAGGCAGTGAACGAGCCAGTGCGACAAAGAATCGAGGTGAAAGGCTGACCGAAGGCGCCAACATCAACAAGTCTCTTCTTGCTCTCGGAAGCTGCATCAACGCACTCTGCGATGCGCGCAAGCACAACCACATCCCCTACCGAAATTCCAAGCTCACTCGCCTCCTGAAGTTCTCTCTGGGTGGAAACTGTAAGACGGTCATGATCGTCTGTGTCAGTCCCTCCAGTGCACACTTCGACGAGACCCAGAACACCTTACGATACGCCAATCGTGCGAAGAATATCCAGACAAAGGTTACGCGAAACGTGTACAATGTAAACCGTCACGTCAAGGATTTCCTGAGGAAAATTGACGAGCAAATGGCACTTATTAACGAGCTCAAGCAACAGCAGAAAGACTCGGAAGGATTTGCCTTTGTCAAGTTCCGGAAACAAATAGAGAAGAGGGAGCAAGTTGCGAAAGAGAGTATATCTAGGGTCCGTTTGGCATACGATCATTCTGCGGCAGAGAGACAAGAGAAGGCAAGCATGATGAAGAAACAACGACAAATTGAGCGCCGGATATCGCTCATCTCCGCATGGATCGCAGGGTTCGACACAATCTGCGAAGCCCGAGACGAGGAGGAACCATCGAAAAATCTTGTCGCCATGCGCAAAACTGCCCAAGGAATACTGACGGAGCTGGAAAGCAGCAGGCAACATTACCATCAACGGCTAAGCAAAAACAATTGGGAGCGAGCACTGGACACTGCATTGCAGACGGGCATTAGGCAGTTGAAAGAGGCCGATCCCAATGATGGCAGTGATGTGGCCAGCCTGATTCGTGAGGCTGAGCTGCTCAAATCAATGGCCGATCGGGAAGCTCATATCGGTATTCTGGACATGGAAAAAGGCGGCGATGCGGCAATGGTTCAAGTATTACTCCAAGCACATTTCGACACGATAGCGATTCTCGGCCAAATCCTCCACATGGGCGAAGAAGACGCGGTCCAGGCGGCGAGGAAGATGTTGGGACAAATCGTCAACTCTTGTTGTACGGCAACCTCCCAGGTCATCAAGCCGGAGGGAGGTCTACCAGTCACTGAAGAGTTCGCACCAACTCGAAGAGGCACACCGAAGCACCGGAAACCTGTACACTTGATGGGCCCTTCGCCAATCAAGGCAATTCCACGGCCAAACTTTGTGGAGACTTCACCACTTCTGTCCTCCTCGCCAATGAAGGCGTCGCCTCGCCGACGAGCAAAGATTGGAGCGGCCAAGAAAGGCATCAGCTTCACTCCAAAGAAGGCGATTGCGAAACGAGGTGTACGATGGCGGGATGATACCGAAGACGGGACGCTTGTGGAATTTCAAGCAACACCAAAGGGGCTGGAAAATTCGTCTCCAGCTCTTGCACAAGTGGAGCCTTCCCTGCCTGTATCCTTTTTTGAGCCTGCCGCAAAACAAGGCTCGTCTCCAATACCGACACCGCCAGAGTCATCAACGGATATCAAGCCAATGGGACGCTCAAGTCGATTTCAGACCGGATTTCTGTCCAAAAAATCTGATGGCTCACCACTAGGCGCGCCGCCGACGAGCAACCTCCTGTATAACAACTCCTCTGACTCGGACCAGTCTCCCCTCCGCGAGATTCAAATCAACAAGGCGCCACATAGAAGTGCTCTACACGTGATGGCGACCACCGCACCGATCCTAACACCACCCAGTAATGGAAACTCATCATCTGAGGATGAAGGAAATTCGCAATCATCAGCCTGGCCGATGGACCCTGCAGAAGCAAAGACAATCCGATCGGCACTGAAACGCAAATCCTCTCTGAATGGCGGCGGCAGCAGTAATTCCATACGGGTTCAACGTCGACGCAGCCCAACAGCTACGAGTGCAGGATCTCCTCCAAGAGAGAACTCCACGATTTCCGCTTCTCAGGCGCGCCGAATGGTTGGTAGTGTAAAGGGCACAGAAGATTGGAAGACCTCGGTGTTGAGTCCACGATCAGCACCTGTCGTCAAAGTCGGACCAATGCGACGAACCACGATGGGAAGCGAGGTGGAGAGAAAAACAAGTGGATCCAGTTCCGGTGGAGAGGGAGCGCAGTCGTTGCGAGCAGCACCGGTGCGAATGAGCAATGCCTCTTTGGCTGCTCCGACAGCTGCGGCTGTGTCACGGAGCAGTCTTCTCAATGGGAAGAATGTGTGGCGATAATATGATGGTTGATAGACTTTCTTGTCATTGGGCTATCTGTGCTCGTTATTCTTGCATGTTGTTGAGCGCTGTCTGAAAAACATTTTTAGGTGTATGGTGAATTCCTGGTGGAGTACTGGGAGTACGAAATTTGTCTTGTTCATTACCATGTTGTATCTATCGCTTGTGGGCTGGCGGAGACGGCGTGTTCTGGTTTTGGCTCTGGTTTGGGATGGGAGCATAGGATATCATGACGACCCCCCGCTTTGTATACTTATCAGCTTTTTGTCTTCAACCGCGTCAAGAATATTCGAACTCACATGGTTTCCTTCCTGTCCACGCGTTCTGGTATTTACTATGAGTAAGCCGTGTCCTTTTTTTCCCTCGCGTTTCCGCTATCTTGGATGGGTTAGGTGTGTGGATTCCTGCTGACTACCTCCTCACTCTTTTGACTCTTCTGATGTCGTGTTTTCTTTTTGCATACGATGTACAGCCTAAGCATTGGACCTGTGATTGTTTCATTTTTGTTCGCCACCGTATCTTTGAGGGGAGGGCAAATGGAGGACTAGTGTTTAAGAACCGGTTTTCTTTTTTTTTAATGTGTTATTTTCTTCAGTACTCGCAGAAAGATTGGGTTTTTGGGTTGTTGGAGACTTTTTCTGGGGATCTGTTGGATTTGGAGGGGTGTTTGTTTCTGTTGTTTGGGGGCGGGAGGATTGATGGGGATGGGGATGGGGATAGGTCTAGGGGAAGATATTGGTCGGTTCGGAGTAGAATTGGGAGTTTGTTGGGCATTTTGTTTGATGCTGCGTAGTTGTTGTAGGTAGAAATGTCCTTTTAACTTTTTTGGTTTTCCTACCTACGTGATGTCGCTTTTTTTGAGGGGATGGGTGGTTTAGTTGGAGCTTTGGGAATTTTGTACGGGTTCTTTTATCTTTGGTTGGTATCTGTACGCCTACGTAGCCTTTGGTATGCCTAGGTTGATGTTAAAATAGGGGTGTAAGTATAAACTATTCTACAATCTATTCTAGGTGGATTAAATATCCGTACAGTATATAGTTGGTTTCGAAAGTTCGAGAAAGGAACCCTACCTGTGAAAAGAAAGTAGCGGTACTATAAGTGAAAAAATATTTCTAAGATCACGAGTAATAAAGTGGTTCAACGACCCCTTATTTCTTCTTCATCAATCCACCCATTCATTCGTTTATTCTTCTTTAATATTAAAGACCATACTCCACCTAGCCACCCGTCCCTTCTCCTTCCCAATATCAAAGACTACTCTTCACCCCCTCCGTCTCCCCAATCCTAAAAACAAACTTAACAGCACTCACCCTCCCCTCCTTCAAATCCCTCAACGCTCCCTGAATCCCTCCCAACCCCCCCGGTACAACCACAGTAGGCTGTCCCTTGAACCACCCCTCCCCCAACCCCCTAGCCAAATACCGAAAAAACAAATAACCAAATTCTTTGTCCTCATCATCCTTATGCACAGACCCAACCGACGTAATCGTTTTCTTAATCGTAGCGGGGATCTCGGGATACTCTTTCCCCGGTAACACGAGTGCGATGCGCCCTTCGTCCACATCTAGAATTCGAGAAAGGGATTGGTAAGACCCATGGTCTGAAACGGCATCGAATGCGTAACGGAGTGTTCTATTCCCTAGATGTTTTTTTACTTCGGAGATGACGGATCCGGTGCCGGGACGGTAATCGATTATTGTGTCGCCTTTGGAGGGGTCGATGAATTTTTGGACGTGGGAGATGGAGGAACCGGCTATGCAGATGAGAGGGTGGATGTTACTCCTTGCTGCGAGTTGGAGCGCGTAACTGCCAACAGCGGATCCGGCGCCCCAAATGACGAGGGGTTCCGAGGCAAATGGTTTGCCGATTATGGAGTTCCGTTGCCAGGGTTCCGGCAGTCCCAGTCTCTGATATAATCCCAGAGCAGCCGTCATAGCAGCAAGAGGGATTGAAGCGCCTTCTTCAAACGATGTGTTTTTCGGGAGGTGGAAAGTCGTATGTTGCCAGCTTAGTGCGTATTCGGCGTACGACCCATGTGGGGACATCATTTCGTGGAATGCTGCTACGCGGTCGCCGACTTTGAATTCTGTGACGTTGGAGCCGACGGCGTGCACGGTGCCGGAGATGTCGTCGCCTTGGTTTATTGGACCGGCTTGGGGGACCCATTCTGCGATTTTCCTGGGGCGAGGTTAGAGATGGGTTTGGAGAGGGAGAGGGAGATGAATGGGGAGGGCTCGTTCAGATGATGTGTGCAGTTGGATGATCGATGAACGAATCTGTTTCTTTTCGAGATCGTAGATGAGGAGGGCATTGGAAACATACCAATCCTTGGGATTACTTCCACTAACAACAACTTTTGTTACGACTTGATCCGGACCCGGTTCTGGAATTGGAACATCCTTGATTTCGACCGTTGGTCCTGCTGTTACGAATGCTTCCTTCATTTTGTCTATCGTTCAGGTGTCCGGGCTCTTGACTGTGTAGACTACGGCTGTTCAATTGACCAATTGATGAGGTTGAGAAGAAGGATGGAAAGGCTGAAGAGCAGATCAGAAGTGGAACATCGTACTTTATAGTCAAGACCATATTTCAAAGCATACAAACATCTCTGCACCAATTATACGTCATAGACCCATAGGGCAGGGGATGGCAAAAGCAGCCCGTATGCCGAAATTGTGGATAAGAACATCCATTGTACATAGTACTACACATTATCCCATAGATCGCGGACATGCCTGCATCAGATCAAAAATGAGGTGATTGAGCTGTGGGGAGATGTGGGGAGCTTTAGGGCCGAGGATAGACGTACTCGTAGCTTTCGACGAAATGCTTGATCGGAAATAAATTTTATACCCGATTGGTTACATGAGCAATTAGGAGCAAGTAATCATCTTCAATATCGTGAGCTGGAAACTCAGTAAGTAGAAATGCTGAACCCGATCCATGCAGCTCCAATGCCTTCAAGGTGCGCCTTCAATTCCCAACCTCGCAGCCGCTCTTATTGTGACCCTTTAAACTCCATAAACTCACGCTTTTGAACCCATCACCTCTTTCAGTAATCCTTGATACTCTCGACCATGTTGCGTCGAAGCTGTTCACACATGGGCACATGTCCTCGGGTGATCTGATTGACAAAGTCTATATCCGGGTCGAACAGCATGACGTGGAAATGCTCGACGGCTTGTATGGACTTGATACTCCTCCAATTCTTGAACCATGCAACGTTCCGGCTGTCCATTCGACTGCCGAATATGTAGTCCACGTAGTTTTGAATTTGATTCCTGGCAGCGTCGGTCAAGTCGCCGGTCTTCGTGTCCTCGTCCAGCTCAAACTTGGTCCAAACCACGAGATGTATGATGCGCTCGTCCAGACCATATGGCCAGTCATTGTAGAGGATCTTGAGGTCGGTTGGGCAGGTGAACGGAGGACCTTTGGGGTCAAGTGTAGGCCATTGGAGGAGACTGTTTTGAATGTACTTGAGGACGGAGCCGTGTGTCTTTCCAAGGTTATGAATGTACTGGCGGTAGCGGAGGAGATCGGACGGGACGCGTTGGAACGCCTCTATGCGATTCGCAGCTGCACTCGAGCGTCAGTTTTGTTTGTGCATGTAAGATACAGGCTGAGTATGGTGTCATTATAGTTAGACAATGGCATTCTGGCCGAGGACGCTCTGACTCGCATGGGATTTAAATCGAGCGAGATCCTTGGCTGGGCGTACCGAGTTCGGGCTGGTGTTGCACAGGTACGGAGTAGTACTTGAGTAGCAACATACCTATGATTTCCTTGACTTCGTCCCAAGTGAGTCGGTCGTAGTCCGAGTCCCAGGAACCAATCAGTCTCCTGTCCTTGTCGCTAAGATGGAGGAGTGAGTCCGGACATTCCAAGGATTGCTGATGGGAGGGAAGGTTGAAGTTCCACCACAGGATCTCTGAGTGAGGCATGGCTGCGTCGTAGGAGGGAGGGAGGTGAAGATGTTCATGATGATACAGAGTAGCTGACTGCTTCCAATGCTCCCATACTCCCAATGCTCCCAATAATCATCCTACTGGCCCTAGCTTGATGCTTATTCCTCTTATCATACCGTTTGGGGAAAGAGCCATGCATTAAGCACCATCACACAGCTGGGCAGGGTTGAATACATGGACAAGTTGGAAGCACGGAGTAACTCGATATGTGTGTGTTTTTGGTCATCGTTATCAGAAAAGATAGATTTGGTGTTGACGGCTGGCATTATATCTCGTACTGCTTCGGAAAGCTTGGAGCAGCAAACCTCCCTAGCGTTCTCCTCAGCTTTCAACCTCATCCTTCATCTCCCCAGACAAGACTCTTCGGCCATGCCGACAAGTTGTGCACTGTGCAAGCTAATCCATTCCTTTGACTGCCAAGCGTGGTACTCATTCAGAAAATGAACTGTGACTTTGTGTTACAGGCCACCTAAAGACCTGTACTCGGTAGTGCAAAAGGAGATGATGATATCCTGTCTTTTAATAAGAGGATATCATGAAGACCTGTACTTGGTAGTGCAAAAGGAGATGATGATATCCTGTCTTTTAATAAGAGGATATCATGAAGACCTGTACTCGGTAGTGCAAAAGGAGATGATGATATCCTATCTTCTACTGAGAGGATATCCTTTCTTCTAATGAGAGGATATCTTGTCTTCTAATGAGAGGATATCTTGTCTTCTGATGAGAGGATATCTTGTCTTCTAATGAGAGGATATCCTGTCTTCTGATGCCGTCTACTGTCCATATATGAGCTGGGAGTTTGGGAAGAATGGGATCCTGAGCGTGGAGAGGCCGCTCCTTCCCTACTGTACAATCATCGATGCGCTTTCATTATGCCAGATTTCGACCATTGCCTTCACTCTCATCTCCAATCCCTTCTCTCATTGAAGCACAAGCTTGACCTGGATTTCTGACTCTCTTTTCAACTGAGTATCCTCCTAGTCGCCTACCTACTGCTCCAACCTCGCTCTCTTGTTCCACCAGTGACGGGTAACCAACAGCAATAACAACGCGGGCATTCACACACGCTTCAAACCAACGTGATCGTCATATTATCGTACCATATCTATTGCTGCCTAGATCCAATCCCACAATCACATTTCGACTTGCTTCCACTCTCCCATATAAGATTACAACACTTACACGAGTCCGCGCCGCTGCCACACACTTACAAACAAGGTACGCATATCCACTCACACCTCACTTTACTCACAGGTCCGGCAGCGAGTCTATAAGAGAGAGCACACGAACAAAATCCATTTCTCTTGAGCCCGTGTTCTCAAGTCACCGCTAACTCAAGTGAACCGGACTGAACTGCCTCGTCTACCCGACGAGGTCCGTGGAAAGCCCACATTGCCATTACTCACCATTGACTAGGACATATCTACCGCTACAACAATGGGAAACATCACCGACCCAATGTTCTGGCGCCGATTCTCAATGGCCGCTCACCAAGACGACGAGGAGAAAGCCTCCAAGGCTGCCAGCTCTCCGGATAATCGCCCAGCTCTTCAGCAGTCGTACGTAATGAATGCCATTCCTTCTTCACTATCACCATCTGCGCTCCACAATGCGCAACAGCCCCTATGCCAATTCCCCCCAATCGTAAACCCATTGTTCCTCAATAGCTCTCTTTGATCGAACGTCGGCAGTAGGAGAGAGTGCTTCGCAGAGGCCATGGCTCGTAATTTCTGTTGAACAGGATAGAACATGTTGCCGCTCACTGGCTGTCGCACCTCTCCAATTGCCTAGACTGACTAAAGTAGACTATCTCCGCAAGACTGTCAGAACAGGAGATTCGTGCGCTGTACCTTGACAAGCCTTATCATTTGCATCATCATCACTGTGCTCATCACCATTGCACTCGTCGTCTGACTCGCGTTCATTGACGGGATGAACTGGGATTTCTTGTTTGCCTCCTCTGCCTCCAAGCACCCAATGAATAAGACATGTCGGATCCTTCACTTCCCCACCACAAGCTCTCAACCTCCTCCTCAAATTTTCTCCATTCTCAAACTCTCCATGCCTGTTTACAAGCTGACTTCATTCAACAGGCACTCTTGGCTTGATCGTCAAAAGAAAAAGAAGTCCCAACGCACAACCATCTGCTGGATCTTCTGGATTCTCATTGCATTCCTCGTCCTCTCCATCATCGTAGCGTTCATCCTACTCAAGCGCAACGGCGTCATTGGCACCGGGGTTCCCCCAAAATTCAACTCGGATGATGCAGATAATTACTCTGTCAATGGAAATGGCCCCTGAACTCTATCGCTCACTCGATCGCGCACAGTCACTTTTTATACTTTCTATGGAAGGGCCGAGTCACTTGCTCAAGATGGCGTTAAACATGGATTATCTGGATGGAAGGCGCCCTTCACATATATGTGGAACAAAAGTACTACAATTGCTAGGGCATTCCTGGTGATAATATGGTCGGTACAGGTAAACACTTGGGACTGGGTCGTGATACTCTGTTCATGGAAGCTGGTAATAAGCACCTGGGAATTTCATCAATAAAAATAATAGTAATAAAAAAGATCATTAAATGATGTCTGCATGTGATAATATTTCCTTGAGTAGGCAAGAATGAGAAGCAGCGCTAAGATGCCCCATATATACGCGTTGCTCTTGCACGATGATCTTGGAAACCATAAAGTTCACAGTCCTGTGGATAATTGTTACAAAATTACCAGCGTAAGCTTCGATGCCCGGAAGAAGCACGCGCAGGAAATAGTGGCAGATGGAACAACGCGAATGAAGAAGGGATTGTCCGGGTATTCATATTCTATCGAGGTGGAAACCCACCATCCGATGGAATGAGACAGCAATCTCGATCCCAAGCATTTCGGTTGCCCGTTCACGCTAGGAGCTCGGAAGGGAAGATGCATTGTTGTTATCTTGATGTTGGAGGTGATGGGTATGTCGAGTTTAATGGGTTTTTAGTGATTCTTTGTTTTTTTATCTGGAAGATTTTGCGACGATGGGTAGATTTTAATATGGTTGTAGGAGGATGGATTTGGCAGTAGTATCGATGATATGGAGACTTTTGGGGGGGGGGGGACATTTCGTATGGGCAGTTGAACTTTGGCGGTGGTTTGAAATTTTTTTCCGCTATAAACCTCGATCTGAATGTCGTGAGTAAACTCAGATTGATAACCCTCCACCACTGTCCTAGCGTTCCCTAATAGTACAGGCCTGTCCCAAACTCCTTCTCAACGCCATGCATGGTATCGGTAAACTTTTTTTTGGCTGTGGTAGTTGATCTCAGCAGCAGAACAAGCCTGGGAACCATGATGCTCACCATTCAAACGCGCACTATCTTCGAGCTTGTTCCTCACTTTCATCCTTCGGAGATAATTGCATTCCTCGAAGGTATCTAAGCTCCCGTTAGTCTCTTTAGCCGCTATTCAATTGCTATTGCTTGTTGGGATGTGGTATTCTCCATAGCTGAGCAGGATCGACACCGCTGCCATCTCAATACCGTTTGCGCGTAGGCTCTGGACTAGGCGATCTTGTCACTGAGCGCTCGTCGCGTCCTCTGGCCTTCAGCCACTTCCTTGTAGACATGTCCAAGTCCCTGTCAAGTTCTGGCGATGGCTGTTTTCGATGTATAAAGTTGCAAAATCCGCCGCGTACGCAGCCCTCGCCGCTGTTGAGGCGACAACATGCTTCTCTGAAGTCGGTGACGGGCGATAATTCGCAGTAGATGGGGCGGCCGGCATACCAGCGAGAATTGAGGTTGTCGCAAGCAGCTTGAGCGTGGTCTTCGTACTTGAAACGGGCATAGACGTTGCCTATCAGATCTGTTCCATCAAATTAATACTCATCCAGCGTCAAAGAACCGTCCTTCAGGAGCGGTGTACTCACGATCGTTGTTATTGTCGCATACCACCACCTCCTCGATCTCTCCAAACTTGCACATCTCACACCAAAAGTCCTCGTAAAAGGCATCGAAGTGATTCTGGAGTTGCGCGGGCGTCATCTTGAGCTTTGGATCGTAGGCCGGGTTTTGGTAAAGATTCGGCAGGAGAATGGTCTGGGAGTAGGATGGCTTGACGTGTTTTCGCGAACATCTATCGCCGTGCCTGCATGCGCCGATTTTGTAGTAGAAGGAGCAATTTACTTTGTCCTGTTCGGTACCGAAGATGGAAGCGAGGTAGTTGGCCATGATTGCTGTGGTTGAGATGGACTTTGCGATGTGCCCGTGTAGAGTACTAGGTAAGAGGTGGAACCTTCGAGGTTCAATACTCGTAGTTCGCGACGGCGAAGAGCTAGATCACGTGCACATGAGGGACTGACAATCTCCTTTCCATCGAGTTCGACTTGCTCCATCTATCATGTTGATATTGACAAGTTCTTGGAGATATCCAATCACAAACAAACTATCCGGAATATTATTTACTGCTGCTCAAGTTGACACATGACGTTGAACAGGAGTCCGAGTCGCTGGTGGATGTTTCCCGCTGGATCTCATACACCAAGAACCATCGAACGAACAACGGTAAACCAAGTCTTCCATGGCTGTCAACATTGGCTCTCTCGTAGCTTACGCATGGAGATCCAGGCCTTCTCCACGAAACACAGTCTCCGTCGACATCCACCATCGCAGGTCGCTTCGAAACGACCTTACGCATAGCAGGCCTTATGACTCGAAAGGGATACAAGCATGGAGAAAAAAGGCTTCTCGCTGGCCAAGACTTATAACGTACATTCTGGTGACACAAATGTAGCCACTGACAGAATGCTGATTGAAAACGCGTCCTCCTTGACCCTCAACAACAATACGCGGCCTTCTCCTCACTCGCCGTCCTTCAACATGACGTCCCAAGACCGAATAAATCTTTTTCGGACCTGACCACGGCGCCAGACCTTAGTCAGTTCGCGGCACTTGCCACGGACGGCTCGTTCGAACTGAGGACAGAGTGGATTGCCAAGTCGAATTAAGCCTACAACAAGTCCAGTTGTGTTGCGTGGAAGACATCAAGGCCTCAGTCATTGGTTGAGTATGCATTGATCTAGCAGAATCTCCAGGAGAGACTGACGACGATTCTGGAGTTGTGGCGCTTGGCAGCAATATTGGAGAGAGTATAAGGTCTCGAAGGTAATTGGAATGTTTATATTCACTGTGCAGATCATACATCGCTCTTCCATCTTCCATCTTTCCTCCTCAGCAATTGCTCTATTTTTCTATCATTCAATCTTTCAAGATGTTCTCTAAGCTTTCCGCTATCCTTGTTGGAGCTTTACTCGCTCAAAACATTGCATCCCATCCAGGCCACGATCATTCAGCCGAGCTTGCTGTACGAGGTGCCTACCTAAACCAGGTGTCTCGAAGGTCCCTGGACCACTGCTCTGAGAAATTGAAGACTCGGGGGATCCACATGAGAAATCTTGCACGTCGTAGTGCTCTGGCAAAGAACCTTCGTGAGAAGCGTGGTCTTACTCAGGGTTTGTATTCTGCCTCTGAGGCAGTCAGCATTGAACTAATGGTTCTACAGCTCAGTATCTCAAAGCTCGTGATCTCGCTACAGCTGCAGCCACCAGCCATCACTCCAATGCCACCTACGACCTTGAGACCGACGAGTCGGACATCTTTTCACAGAACAGCTCGTGTATCCTGAACCCAGAGGTTACTCAGGGACCTTACTGTTTGTATTGACTTGCTCATCGTGGCGGATTATGCTAACACAGCACCCAGATGTTTCTGGCGAATACATTCGTGACGACGTAACCGAGGACCAAGATGGCATTCCTCTCCACATCGAGTTCCAAATTATCGATGTCAACACATGCGAACCAGTTCCCGACTTCTATCTAGACTACTGGCATTGTAATTCAACTGGCGTCTACTCAGGCGTGGTAGCCAACGGCAATGGCAATATCAACGATACCACGAATTTGAACAGCACTTTCCTCCGTGGTATTCAGGCCAGTGACGACGAAGGTGTTGTCTCTTTCGATGGATTATTCCCCGGTCACTACACGGGTAGAGCCACCCATATCCACATCCTTGGCCACTCCAACGTCTCCATCGCCGACAACAACACGCTCTCCAACCAAGGCCAAATGTCCCACGTTGGTCAAGTCTTCTTCGATCAAGATCTCATCAATGAAGCCGACACAATCGCACCATACTCATCAAACACACAAGCGCTTACCTTGAACGTTGATGACTCAATCGCTAGCGCAGCTTCCGTGGATGTTGACCCATTCATGGAATATGTGCTTCTTGGTGATAGCCTGAGCGACGGTCTCCTTGCATGGACTAGCATCGGTGTTAATATGAGTGCTTCATATGACATCAGTGCTGCAGCCACTATCTACGCGTCTGGAGGAGTTGCCAATGCCAACTTCATGGGAGGTGGAGGAGATGCACCAGGTGGAAACATGACAGCAGGTACTAACGGCACCACCAATGGTACTGCGCCGGCCTGAATCTTAGTCGCGTGAGCTGATGTTTCTGCAGCAGGTGGAAGTACAGCTGTGAATGCTACAGCGGATATAAATGAGGCCGATGCTGGTGGGAGTGCTCGATGGTCGTCACTCTGCGCGGCATTGGCTGCTACGATCTTTTTCTTTGGATTTTAGAGATTAGATGAGGTTTTTGAATTCTGTACATATATGATAAATTTCTTGGTATTACTGCTGAGTCCTGTCTTCGTACCTTTGACCCGTTGCTCGAGATGTGACGCCATGCTGACTTGGCGTAGAGCCTCAACCTCCTCCTCCAATGTTTGAAACAATCGCCGGGCTCGACCTGAGAAATCACCCTAGAAGCACCTGAATTCGCAGCTCCGTCAAACATCCGGACCCCGAATCTCACTGCCGGCCGCTATCTATTATGAAGTAGAGGACATAGCATTCCATTTTGTCGAATTTATTGCGAAGGGATTGACGTTACTGATTAGATGAATCTAGGTACCACAGTACTTACGCTAAGTTGGTTCTATAATTATCTTATTCTGATGATAGAATCTTGGCATTCATCTAAAGAGATATAGGGCTGGATGCTTTTCGATGACTGAAACTGAAGATCGTGGGGTACTACTATGTATGTGGACGGTGCACGCTTTTCCGGGATGGAAGTTGCTGCCATAGGCACATGCCCTCAGGCTTTTCCCGTCTCGAGCCCGTGTTTGCGGTGGCGGGAAAATCTCCGCCAGTATTAGTACTACACAATATACCTCCTACAACGGCACACATCCGGATCATTGATCTACTCACATCTAACAGTACCACAGTAATAATACCACTAAAAATAGCCTACAGCCAGGTCCATATGAAAATCCCGAGTTGTCGAGCGCGCTCGTACCTTTCAATCTTCAGCGACTCTTTTCGAGTATTCTTGCGAACAGCTTTGAGCGGGAATTTGTCAACTCTGTCGCGGAACGTGGGTACCCCTTAGCAGCCTGACTTTGCAGAGAAAAAGAAGCCGGGTAGTGTGATTATCAGATGTGTAATACTGTATATAAATAGTGCAAGACATGATCTCCCGCACAGGTCCACCTCCACCCTTCATGTCGCCGCATTGGGTGAATAAAGACCACCGCGTTAATAAGGGAAGATGATGCGATAGAGAAGGACTACTCTGTATTTAAATAAGCTAGTCACCCCAACATCGATCAAGCACCCTTACAAAACACAAAATCACCACAACAATGCAAATACTCCACCTCACCTTCGCAGTCCTACTCAATTTCTCCTCCCTCAGCAGCGCTGGGTCATGGACATGTAGTGATCCGCCAGCTAAATGCCAAATCAATGCTTTCCAATCAACTTGGTTCGCTGTAAGTACTCAACCCCCTTCTTCAATATTCAAGTTCAACGTCTACTTGTACTAATATGCATCAATGTTGGTAGTGCAACGGCGAACTTTCAAGATGTAGAACAGGAGTGTGTCCGGGTTCACCGGATGGGAAGACCAAGCCCAGGATGAATCATCATTGCTGTAAAGTCGATTCGGCGCTGGGTGGACTGAAAGGTGGGGCTGGGCCAGGGAGTTACAGTCTTATCGAACATTGTACTCCGTGAGACGGTTGGGGTGATGTTGGGATGTGGATATATTTGGTCGTTTGGGACAGGTCCGGGTCTTGTATTTTTATCGACAAGCACAATGATTCGCATCGAGGTTGCCATGGAAAATTTGAGGTCAGGTGGATCACTACTATACATAGCAGCCAATTATACTCCACCTCCACCCTCCATTTATCCCCACGCGTGGTGAAGAGAAAGGCCACTTTAGCGACAAGCAGAAATCGAGCAGGGGACGTACTGTGTATACTTACATAGTAAAACGAGCTGTTCGCACAACCGTCCAGATTCGCCTGCATCTCTCAGTACTCCAGCAACAATGAAAATATTCCACCTCGTCTTCGCAGTCCTCCTCAATTTCTCCACCCTCAGCGCGGCAGGCAAATGTGAAGATCCACCAAGTAAATGCGACTACGGAGTCTTCCAATCAACCTGGGCACCGGTAAGTATGTGGTCCTCTTCATGAACGCCATTACTAATGCATATTATTGGTAGTGCAAAGGTCGAAACGGATGTAAGAACAGAGAATGTCCGGCCCAGAACGGCCAGCCGGCTAGGCCAAACCATCAATGTTGTCATGCTGAGAAGGGTGACGCTCCCCCGGGTACGATCCTCGAGTACTGTGTTCAGTGAGGTTAGGTTGAGTTAGGAATGAGGAACGAGGAATGAGGAATAAGGAATGGTGTGTTGGAATGTGGAGATGGACTGTTGTTGGAAAAAGCTCGACATGGTCACAGAAAGGATGTTTTGCATATCGGGGGTTTTGTATGTCACGAGAAAAACTGGGGTTAGATGAACCAATACTGTGGCCGTTTCTGCCAGCAGGGAGTATAACGGCTTCATGATGGATTCTTGGAAAGCATGATTTTGAATGCGGCGCAGCATTTACTTACCCATCTGTTGTCGTTTACACCAAAGTTCGAGCAACCGGAAAATGACATGATTCGTCTAACATTGAGGCTGGCATAACCTGCTCACGTTCCTTGACCGGATGAGTTGCTTGCTGGTGCTTGCCGGGCGGGAGGTGTTGTGGAAGGTAATCATGGTCTTTGAGAGGTCGTGGAACAATGATACGATGCTGTGAGAACCGTCTACACAATGCTTATTGGCAGTCAACGCTGGAACACGACCTTTCCACACATGTTCTAAGACCTCAGGCCCGTCTTGCCTGGAGCTGGGCAACGAGCTATGGAAGGTCATACAGCCAAGCTTCGTTTTCTTCTTGGCATGGTCCAGATGGCTGACCTGCGAGCCTGCTTTGTCTTGTGCACACGAACCACAGATAAGTAAAAGAGTTTGACTACCCAGCAACATTCCGCCAATCTACCCTACCTATCTGTGACAAAAGCCACTCATTCCAACATGATAAACATAATCATCCTACCATTGCTCTCCCTCAAAGGGGCGATTGCCCAGAGTTGTTTCTGGCCCAATGGCGACCAAGCAGACGCGGCCTATAAACCCTGCGCCAATTCTGGGGCCTGCTGTTACTATCTCGACGACGAACACCACGACCCCTGCTACAAGAACGGCTTTTGCCAGTCGCTGTTCTGGGGATCTTTCTACAGAGGCGCCTGTTCAAGCCGAATCTGGGACACAAGATCTGGATGCGCTTCCGACTGTCTGCGAGGTAGTATAGTGCCCTATTACAGACTCTTGTGGAACGTGCTGACAAAGTGACAGATGTCCCAGGTAGTAACGCGGTTGCGATACCTTGTCAAGGTTTCTCTTGCTGTGTCGCGGATGTATCGAACCGCACTTGCTGTAGTGGAAATGGGGATAGAGTGAGTTGGGGTAACGCTACGGTGTTACCTCTCACAAAGACTGGCACTGCCAGCACAAGCACAAGCACTACCTCCTCACCAACGGGTTCTGCTTCGGCGACTTCTTCGCCAGCATCGTGTCCGAACACATCGTCCGTCCCACTAGGCGCAGGTCTGGGCATTCCGCTTGCTCTTTCACTAGCTATGATCGCTATACTTTCGTGGATAGTAATGCGTAGACCGGGCCCGAAAACAAGAAGAGAAGAGACCCCAGTGGCCTTACATGTACCAGATAAAAGCCCACACTTGCACGTCGATAGAAAGACGCATGAATCTGGGGGACAAAATGTCATCAGTGAATTGGGAACGGAGAACGAGATTCAAGAGCTGAGGGCTAATGATTCTCCCGACTGGGGTAGACGAGTGGATCCAGGCACCAATAAATGAGGACGGCTTGACGATTCGGTATCGATAGGGTTAGAATGAATCAGGACATGACAGTCCCTATTGAGACTCCCTGCGAACTTGCGCCTGGGATTCAGCAACCCTTCCTCATCTAACCTGTAGCGATCTCTTTCCACTTCGCTTCCACATAGAGCATATCCTCTCTAACCATGGGTTGTTCAGTATTGTGCAGGATAGTTAGGGCCTATCTTAGGGGGTCATTCATATAATCATTGACACCTTTTCACCAGCCCTGATTAGCAGTGAACCCCGAGAGCAGGTGAAATCAGCGATGCCGTACTGAAAACCTTGTAGTTTCTCCTTCGATCAAGATGCAGAGTTTTGGCTTATCGATAGCGAGGTAAAGAATTGCGTAGCGCAGCTCGCGAGGAAGTGAGAGAAAGGTTATTCCATTTATGTGTTTGCGTTTTGGGTCCTTGGACTGTCCCAAATTGGGCTGCTAGAGACTTTGAATCGTCCTGAGGTACCTCATATTCAGGTGGCTGGCTCTTGGGCTTGCGTTTACAAGTTTGAGAGGTTGATCCCTTGGTGTCCCGGGCTGTTAGCGAGGTGATAAGGTGACCTAGCTGGATAATCTTACTTTTCTTCGCTCTTCGTCGGATATGTGCGTTGCTGTGTTTATGCTGAGTGTAATTATTTAGCAGGTCGACCTTCGCGATGACGATCTGAGTTGGTCGATATGAATACCTAAGGCCATGAATACTGGATATCTTCTGAACATGATACACGAGACTCATCACCTCACCCACATACCCGACAAATTCACCACCCACCGACCCCAAACAAGTAACCAACAGCAGCTACATTTTCTACACAAAGGTCAAAACTCAACCAACCCCTCACATGCATATGACAGGCTGGGTGTCGGGTGAGATACTATGGAAGCGCTCGATTTTAAACTGCCGACCACACACTACACCCCGCCAGCAGGGCGAAGGAAGTTTGACTTCGCTGTAGTTACGAGCGCCCGCGAATTTCCATTGTTGGGAATTTGTTTATGTAGGTGTGGCTGATTCTTTGAAATCATTGTGGGAGGTTGGATGCCGGGTATTGGAAAGATCGTAAGCTGCTTTTGTTCTGCGAGGCGTGTGCTTTCATCGGCAGTCCTGTCTGTACTGTATTCAGCGTGATGATCGAGATGAGGATTTTGAGTGGGCTGAGACGCCTGGTGAGATACATACCGGCAAATATGTTCGTTGGTTCAAGTCCGGGCTGTCTTTTTGCAAGAATAGTGGCAAAATGATGTATTGATTTGGGTAAGTTCGAGGTCATATAGAAAGATTGATTTTCAGGACTTCCGAAAGCTCATCAATATCGATACCGGTTCGAAAGTGCAGTTAGAAATCAAGTTACCTCTCGATGAAGGCAGATTGGCGAAACACTTGAGACCAGGTTTATCCATATTATGTCTCCATTAAGACTTATACAGAATCCAGATGGCTGAGATATCGCTTATCCTCAGCTCCCACTTGCTCACTCTCTCAAATTTTACACTCGAGCCTCTCCGCTTCATGCCAAATCCATTCCATATGTATACCAGATCCATGTCCAGTCCGCTCTTTCAATGGCTTGTCCAACATCCGCGCTCCAACTTCTCCCACTTTGCCATCAATCCCACATGCGTCTCTAACCATTTGTGCTTCGCGAATTCCACATCAGCTATCACCGCCAAATCCACTGCCCTCAGCGCAGCCACTTGCTTGTTGAAGTCTATGCGACAGTCGAGGTTTCGGAAGACGCGCTCATTCTTGTTATTGTCTTTTACGTCCATGGTCAGCAATCTCTGGAGTTCGTCGTCGTTCAAAGATGCGAGGAGAACTTCTTGTCGCATCTCGGCAGGGAGGTCGAGGAAGGTGGTTCGTTTGGTTTTTGGATTTGTAGTCGCCATTTGTTGGTTGTGGTATGTTTGGTGTGTGTTGAGTTGGTTCGAGGTATGCAGTGCCGTGGAGTACTTGCTGTTGTTTTTGTTGTCGCTGATGTTTTTGTAGCGGTAGGAGAAAACTTTGTCTTCGAAGGCCTACTTGTAAGCTTGTCCCAACGTTGCACTTCATCTGTTCCCTCTGCTCATTTCGATGAAGTGTTCGCTTGATTATTCATCAACATGTCTAAATCGACACATCACCATCGTATGATAATGATGCCTTAGTGTTATGACCCGACCTATCCAAGTTCGACATAGTCGTCGTCGCGTCTGCCGTTTTCGTACCTCCGTATTCAGAGCTGGCAACGCAAAAAGTCAGATGCAGTGGTCTCTACGATAAAGGAATACCTAGAGCAACCTCTAAGCTTTATCATAATCGCCCGGCAACGACTAGGTCTGGCTAGAGGTCGCAAAAGTGGTTTGGTATCAAGCATTGCAATGAGAAGAAGCACAGGAGGTTCGTTGGTTGATGACCAAGCATGATCTGCAGCATTAATTTCTACTCGATCTACTATTCTAGTTCTAGTTCTAGTTCTAGTTCTAGTGTATAGAAGCTTGTATATACAACCGAAGGGCTTCATCTCCCACTACCTCCAGTTCCCCCCGTTCTCCTTTCCACGATCGAACAGATAGCTCCCTTCTTGACAAAGCGTATCTCCCCCATACTCGAAGCCATTGCCTCCACCAAGCTCAAACCGGCACGACCTACATATCCTCAATGTAGACTGTTCTCGACACCCTGCCCTCATCCTTCATCTTCTGCCGGTACTCCTTATCCAGCGTAAAGCATACATGGTACCAAATCCACTTCTTATTACCAACCGCGCATCTCCACTTCTTCGCCAGCCTCTTGTGTTCCTCATTCCACTGCTTGATCACAAACTTCAGCTCCCACGAAATCTGCGGATGCACCTTTCTAGTATTGCGCTCAAATCCCCTCTTTTCTCGTTTCGACTTTGTGCGTGGTTTTCTCTGCCATTCCTTTTTTTCGAATCGACGGCTATTTCATTGAGTGAGTGATCGTTAGTATGGTAAAGGATGAATTGTCGCAGCTCGAGCGGCAGTGAGAGGAATTTGGACTTCGTCAACGAATTTGCTGTTCCGGCACGTATCGCGTTGGTGGCGGCTGGATACCTTGTCCGGGATTTCTACATTTATGGTCAGATGTCAGTATCAACAAAAGGTAAGGGCAATCTCTACCATTTGGCGGATTTGCAGCGGTACGTGCGAGAGGTGAGAAGGGCAAAGGATCAACGCGAGAATGGAGACCTCTGGGGGAGTTGTAACCTTGAGTTTCCTCTGCCGTGACCCGCCGGTCTTTCGACTCGTGGCCCGTCGATACTCATTTTTACAAATTAGCTTTACGTCTCGTGCTCGAGATCGTTTTCACTGAAGTTCAGGATTTTGGTACTTGAACAGAATGGGAAGCAACATAAGGTAACCCCCAAAGAACCAAAAAGACATCATGCGAAAGCCGTAGACTGCTCACTTCACTTACTAACCCTCCGACGTCACTGTCGCACAATCACACCCACAGTGCCAAAATTCAAAGGTATATATTCGAGTGTACTCCGAAATCCGTCAACCAACTGGGTAATCTGGTGTACTTGGAACCTACATCATAGTCCTATAGGGACTCCTAACCATCCCGTGGCTTCTAGAGAAATTTCGGTCTGATACTATCATCCACTGGTAGCTTATCAACTGGACCTTGGGTGAACCAGGGAAGACCCAGTTGGTTCTTTTTTCAGGTCTCTCGTTTGTTGTCGATGGTTCGAATATGGGTTTGCGCAGCTAAAATTGTTTTTTTGAGTTCTTATTTTTTTTTGGTATTACCTAGTTTAAACTACCGTCTTCATATTGCCACTCATCAATCACGACAATCTCCGCACGGCAGGAAGAAGAACGATTTGGGTATCCATTAGCGAGTGCAGGACGAAGGATCACTACATGGCTTCGATTTTTGAAGATAGAAGATTCCAAGAAAATGTCCCTATCGAAAATCGACACAAACCTTCCAGCATCCTATGCTGTACTGGTTTCCAACCTTATAATCACCTTGGATGAGATCCTTACCGAGTCCGTCTAGTTCTTATACGTATGTCAGCTTCAGATTTGTGACATTAAATAGTCACTATATCCTGTTTGGTGAAGAGGTACATATCAAACCACTCCTCTTGGAGTATCCTCCCAAGGCGCCCCTGTCCCCAAAAGCGAGGTCGGGACATAAAATTATACGGTACTCCAAACACTTCATTCATAGTCAACTCCTCCTCCGATGAAGCTTTATCCCCCTCACCCCCGCAACAGCATCAATAGACTCATCCAATCTATCACACCACTTTCCATGAACATGGGAAAGCTCCTTGAACCAAAACGACCTTGGATGTCTTCTTCTTCCCTCCCAACGATCTTGGATATCTAGGTCTAGGAGCGTCATGTACCACGAGGTGACGCTACGTTGATATCTCGCTCGGCACTCGAAGTATTCATGTCCTATCTGTGGTCTTTGCGGTCTGGCGGTGTAGATCGTGGTGAGATGTTCTAACTCGGTCCAGTCAATGAGGCGGATTAGGACATCTCGCCATAGCTCAGGTGGGAGGTTGAGAAATCTTTCGAGGGCTTGGGTGGATATATCTTGTGCCATTTCATTGGTTGTTTTGGTTTGCGTTGATTTTCCTGGCGGTAAAATTCTATCGACCGATGGCAAAATTTGAGATTCCTGCTGTGTAATGTCGTTACTCGCTTCGAAATGCGTTGGTTGTCTAGCATCAGTGATTTCCATTTTGTTGCTCGCTTCGTTCTACGCTGGAGCGCCCAAATCGTTTTGTTTGGGCCGGCAAGTCCAACTTGTTATTGATTTATCTGGCTGAGGTCTGAGTATTCGAACGTGTCGTGAAGACAGGTAAGTTTTGGCAGGATGGAGATTCCCTTTTCTTAGTCGGTCTATATCAAAGCGAGATTACTTTGGTTAGGTCTTCTTCCCGAGCCAAAGCGAGGAGCGCCTATCTATCAGAGAACAGACGATATCTCACATTCATCGGATGACCGTCCTGAGCTGCCTCAGGAAGGGCGATCCGATCTGGGGGCAATCGTCTCTGGACGCGGTCGCTTCACATCATATCCGTCTTCCAACTCTTGCTCGCGGCCACGCTTCAGCGTACGCTTTGGACTCTCCGCGGGAAAGTCGCCTGTGGCACAGCTGCGACGAGTGTAACATGCGTATCCGGGAGATGCTGGAGTTCGATATTGGTTGGCGACTTCTTGGCTGGCTGTATCTTGCGGACTCTATTGTATTCCTCTCTCCGCCACTTCAACGCCTTATGCCACTCGCCCAAGAGGTATACAATGTCAGCATACCAGACATCTGCTTCTCCTGGATCGAGCTCGGGAGCAAGGTCGCTGATAAGGTTCGAGCAGGTTTCCATCTCTCTAAGACACTTGTCTCCGAGAGTGTCCCACTCAATGATCATAGCAATATCATACAGGAAAGGTGTCAAGTAAGAATGGTCTTGGAATTTCAAGGAAGGGTCGGCTTGTTCTTTCACGAGCTTGTCGATGAAGTTGTCGAGTGCTGCAAAGTTGAAGAGATGGAACATGATCATGGTACGTAGATGTTGTGGAAGAGTAAACAAATTGGTCGGCAGGTGGGGCGCCATCCTGCCTTTTGGGAGATAGGATGCTTGGAAGATATGGCAATGTCTGGGAAGGTACGTTGAAGGAGGAAGTTATAATAATTAAAGTTGCAAGATATCATACAATTTGTAACGATCCGAATTAGAAATGAGAACAGTGAATGTGTCGCTTTATATTCCCCTGTGAGACTCGAAAGCGAATGTGGTCAGCGGAAATCCACCAGCAGTCAGAGCGAAAGCATACTTTGTCCTCTGTGCTTCCCATCAGTTTTGTTCAAGCGACCCTTATCATGATATCGTTCGGCATTCGAGATAGTTCAAAACGAAGATGGTGGTCGGTGGGCCCTATCACTCAACTCTTGCTACATGATCCATGCTCCTTTCTCTCCAACTAAACGCACAATCACGCGCCGACTTCATCTCCTTCTGCCACTTGTCCCAAACGAAGTCAACTTCGTCCCACCATGACCAATCCCTAAACGGTGACTCCGGCATTTGGACGTCTACAAGTGCTTGCCACATTTTGAATGCCTCGATTCCATGCTCATAGTGACAACAAAACCGACGATGAGTATCCTTACAAGCACTCCCATGCGGATCCTTTCTTCGGTCCCTGTATTGTCGCGCACACTCATGAAGTTTCGTGAAGTCGACGGCCTGGATCAAAATTGCCTGTCGCAACTCTCGTGGCAAACTGAAGAACGTGGTTCGACTTTGGTAGACCCGCAAAGCCGCTCGAGTTGGCTGTCGACGTTTGGCGAAACGCCTGTCACCTCCAGAGTTCATGGATGGGGCGCTCCGCTCAAGGTTCGTAACAGGAGGTGGTATGGATGAGTTCTGAGGTCCTGGGTTTAGGTCAAATCGAGGAGGGCGTCTGAAGAGGGCGGTTTTGGGTACTATCTCCACAGACATGAGAGAGACGTGATCTAGCGAGGTTTGTGCCCGATCGATCGAGGACTTGAAACTGAGTAGGGAGGATGGAACGCGTTCGAAAAGTGGCCGACGACGTGTGTAGTTAGCCAGTGGCGAGATTCGCTGTCTCTTCTTCGGCGGCTGGAACAACGGCATCTCGGCGATGGGACGCGCACGTCTTCAAGTCAGTTTCTGAACTTCTGTGAGGGAGTGAGGGTGGACTTACCTTGTCGCAGCTGATAATAATCGTTGAGGTCGTTGTTGTTGGTATGATGATGAAGGGTCGAGAACTGAAATGGGCAACATAACGGTAGGTAGTAACAAGATAGAGTGAGCACATGATGATGACAGAGAAAAGGAATTGGCATTGCAAACCTCAATCAAGACTGTACAGAGAGCTTAAGCCTCTCTCTGCCGCCATCAAATTGCATCTCCATCCACAATGTCGGAGATCAGATCTCGTGCTTCAACTTGTTATTGACCATACCCACACCACCCATCACTCAAGTATCTTGCAGACAATCTGGAGCTTCAGACTCCATGTGAATCAAGTCACTCCTCGCCCTCAGCAACCCTACCCTCCACACAATCAAAATAAACCCTCCCCTCCTCCTCATCACTCTCATCACTATCATAACCAGCCTCCTCCACAGGATCCTCCTTACCCCTCAACTCCCGCGACTGTTTTAACAATCCAATAAGCTCATCATGCCAAAACCTCTTCACATAGATTACATCGTCCCACAAACCAAACCGCATTCCACCATCCAGCTTCTTTGGCAGAGCAGCGAGGAATTCGATCGCCTTCAACCATTTCTTCACATGCTTATCCAAACAAGGCATGAAATCGACGTCGCTTGTCGGAGAGTGTAGTATGTAATGAAGTTTATGTGTCTCGAAAATCATCAACAAGGTTTTCTGACGCAGTTCTGTCGGCAGCGAGAAGAAGGTCGTTCGTGGCTTCGGGATCGGTTTTGGCTTTGGAGTCGCAGGAGTGAGGAGCTTGGTGAGCACGGTATCTGTCAGTGTTGGTGCATACATAACTGGTGTGAAAGAATGGCTCCAAATCGGCGTCGGTCGGAAGAGCATCGGACGAGGTGAACGTCCTGAGGCGATAACCGCGTTCCAGAAAATTTCCACTTCCTTTCGTGGAAGCGTGTTCAGGGCATCCAAGAGCTCCAGCCCATTTGGGGTCCGAGGCACGATTGAGGACGGAGGCAGAGGAGTCATGAATGCCATAAGTGTCTTCAAAGGTACGATCATAGTCGGGAGCAGTTTCATCTTGGGTTCCCGGGTGGGCTTCGAAACTCGCGTCTTTCTGAAAGTTCGGCGAAGAACTGTGGAGAGCGCAGATCCGCGTCTGAGTGGAAGTCCTGTTACGAATACTTGCTCGAGCATGGTTAGACCTTGAGTCATCTCGAGAGACATGGAGCTGTTCGTTTCCTGTGTCCTCGTTTTCGGCTTGCGGGTGAGTTTAGAGGCCTTCGCCTTTGTGGAAGTACGGAGATGTAGTGTCGAAGAAGTTCTAGACATCCTTGAAGAAATAATTATCGCCATCGGAGTACTTGTCCCAGGTAACTGCTGGCGAAAGGTTTGAAAAGTGGTACTCACTTTTGTAGTGTTTTTTTCATAGAGAGTAGCGAAGTCTCTAGTGATTATCAATGATGTGTAAACAAAAAGGGTCAGTCTCAACATTTCATCTTGTCAACACAGTAATGGGCAACACTCTAAGCGGGAGAACGCGAGTGCTGCCCAACTGACTGATACTTACTTCAGATTGGACACTCAAAAAGGTATGTTTTTACCTTTCATGATGACTTTCTCGATCCCTTCCTGTCCAAGGCTCTAGGCAAATGTACGTTCGGACTGGTTCGTTAAAAACTGCAGGCTGTGGGTGGAATAATTTGGCCGTCTGTTAGTGTTTAACAAGAAAACAAGGATATCATGTGTGAATTTCATCCCGATCTAGCCCATCATGAGATGCTCATGACCAACCCACTGCTAATTGATAGTCGAGTAAACACCCCCATAGGTGAGAAAATGATGACCTTCCAAGAAGCGCAAAAAGAGAGATTTATTCAGGGCACCGGAACAGTATGCCATGAACCCACGCAAACCACGCTCACCACAGCCAGCCTTCATCATATAGTCGTAGAATTTCGCAACGCTAGCGCTAATTACTTGCACGCGGAGTGTTGATTCGATGCTTAACGACCCTTGGAGACTCGGTTGATGATGCTCTCGTATTCGATGTCATCGGCATCGTTGGCTTGGATATCGGCGGCGAGACCGTTAAGAGCACGCTTAATGGCCTCCTTGGAGGATGAGTACATCATGCGGGGCTGCGGAAATGAACAGTTAGCTTTCTTTTGTCCCATACGCTTGCCGGACTGTTCGACTCACGTATTGAGGCGCGTCGTCAGGGCACCAGCTGACGAAGGTAATCTTGTTCCTCGTGCCCTCTGCATTCTCCAATTCGTACTGGACATCGAAGACACCGTAGCGTCCGCCAATTCCCTCTTTTCCTTTGCGGTCCTTGCTCTTGGCGTTGAGTAGCTTTTCACGGAACACAGCCCAGTCGCCCTCGTTGCTTGTCTCTTCAACAACGATCTCCTTCCAGTCGTCGCTGATTTTGTAGATGATCCATTTCATGTTCTTGCCGAGCTTGAGGTCATTGAAAGCTGAGATGCACTCTGGTGCGACTGAGACTCTAGACAGCTATTAGTATGCGGTTTCGAGGCATGAGGCATGCTTGAGAGTTGGCAGGCTTCGATTCGGGGGCTTAGTGGGGGTGGAATGTGAGGACGGCGACATACCCGGAAGAAGCCTACGGATGATTAGCGGTCAATTCGCAGGAGAGTTATGGGGTGTACTAACCATTGTATAAAGTGTGATTCGGGAGCTATGTGGTTCGGTGTGTTGTGCTCAGAGATGTAGCAGGATTGTAGGCTGTCAACAAAAATGAGAGCGTTAGCGAAACCGAAAAGTCGGCGGACAATGACGTGCAGCTGGGGGATTTGCTGGTTCAAGCCCGAAATTTGGGTGACAACGTACTGTGGACGAGGTTCGGTTTGGGATGTGTCCGCGCGGTGTATTGTTTAGGTTGATCGGGGATCTGTTGTGAATTATGTACTGAGAAGGGAGGCTTGGTGGGGTTGTCAGAATCTCATTCCAGGTCGTTGCTCAGCGACGTACCGGTATCTACCTACGCAATCACTTCCGAGTCCTTGCTTCTGGAATAGGTATGCAACAATAAATTAAAGTTTAGGCTGCGATAATCTGATACAGGTTTGTTGTTCAGCTGAGGTGTACAATGTGTTTTTGTTTATTCATGTCGCCATCACATCGCTCCGGGTATCTATATATTCATTGCTGCCCATTCCTGCTTTCATCACCCCAATCCGGTAGACACAGGTACAGCTGCTCAGGAGTAACAAGTCTCCTTTGTGGTCCATTTCAATGCCTACCTGCTTTCATCCATGTTCCCAGGCTTACGCGGCTCTTGGTCTGCAGATCCCAGGCTTCCCTTGGCTCAGAGAAGTGCGTGAACTATGTTACGAATTCTTTTCCCACGAGCTCTTGAACAATGATGCTAATCTTGCTGCCTCCCCCTCATCCTTTAGCCTTTGTTGTAAGAACCCCTTCAGATCATCCCAGAATGCAGCCGACTGCAGTAACTCGGCACCACTCGGTCCTTGTGCCACTGGCATTTCCGGTTGCGGTGTTTCGATCGCTGGACTGGCAGCTGGTGACGATGCCGCCTTTCCCGGTGCGCCACCTCCCATTACCATAACACTAAACTCGACGTCCTTAGTTGTGTCTGCTACATCGCCTAGAAGGTCTTTCAATGTCTTCGAATCTGTCGTTGGCTTCTTGTTATATAACAACTTGATCTTCGCCACGTCGCCTCCAGAGTTGGCGGCATATGCAGATTTGAGGTCGTAGATACTGGTGGTTGGTGTTTGGTTGTTGAGTTGTAGAGAAGATGCAGGCAATTTGAGGTTCTTGAGAGCAACGTTTATCGTTGAACTTGATTGTTCGGCGCCAGGGACGGTCGATGTAGACTCGCGTTTACGCTTGGCAGACTGGTTAGGTGTCTTGGGAAGGGTGTACTGTTCAAATCATCAGAGCTGCTCGGGACTGTTTGGCATTCCGTGTCTACGTACAGCTCCTTGAGCGGGAAACCCTCTTGGGTCCGCGACATGATCACTTGCGAGCTTGATCGGCCGCGAGTCGAGCGCTGTGAGGAATTGTCTGGCAAATGCGACTTCGTTCATTTTCAGATCATTCGCAGGAGAGTATTTACGTGGGAGGAAGAGTATTTACGTTGGAAGGGAGAGTATTTCCATCGCGGGGAGGAGCTTCTGAATGACGGATGGCGCTTATTGTACTGTACAGCGGTAAGTCGGTTCTTTAGCGCATGTTGATCGAGCTTATTGGTGGGAAAGGTTCGAACTAGAACAAACGAGAAAGTCTGATTTGTGAGATAAGCGGCCCAAACTCTTGGCGAAAAAAAGATCGAGCAGCCCATGTCGAACTTTTCTCAGCATCAAGCTTCATAAACATAAATCGTCACTATCCAGCCTCAAAAATGGGTGTGGGAAACAGATTCAAGAAGCAGGGCATGCCCGAACCTCTCGACGAGTCCAAAGTCACAAGAAAGAGAAAGGATTATGTTCCCGAACCCGCAAAAAGTGCGAACAAGAAAAGAAGAACCTCCCAGGAACTACCTGCAAGACCAGCCCAGAAGAAAGTCAAGGAGACAAACGGACGCGAACATGCGAAAAAATCACAGAAGAACGCTGGCAGAGGTGCCAAGCCTGAAGACCGGAGACCAAAGAAGGTTTCGAAACCAGTAAAAGAGCCCTCCCCAGACCTCGACGACGATAGCGATGTCGCCGACCTTAGCGGAGACGCAATTGAGGATCCTGATGTTATGGAAGATAAACTGGGTGGGTTACAGGTGGGTGGACTGGATGCGCTGGAAAGCGACAGCGATGATGAGATTGTTGGCGACGACTTCGATTCAGATTCAGATGTGGTTGTATCAGATGAAGAAGAACGGCAAGGAATGTGGTCCGAGGATGAAGATGAGGACGATGCAAAAGAGGCACTCACAGCTGCAAATATCGAGGGTCTGTCGAATAAACTGGATGCTGAACAAGCTGAAGAGGCGGAAGAGGCTGCGGCAGAAATGCTACAGACGAATATCACTGGCGACCGACCCAAAGTCTTAGTAGACGGCGAAGACGAGGAAGAGGAAGAGGCACTTCTGGCACCGGACTTACAGCTCCTTCGCAATCGCATTACCGAGACAGTCCGCGTGTTGGACGATTTTTCAAAATTGGGAGAAGAAGGGCGATCAAGAGCCGAATATACTGGACAACTTCTGAAGGACATTTGCACGTATTATGGATACTCGCCATACCTAGCAGATAAGCTTTTCAATCTTTTCCCACCAAGAGAAGCTTTTGCTTTCTTCGAGGCCAACGAAACGCCGCGCCCTCTCGTCATTCGAACAAACACTCTTCGAACGCATCGTCGTGAGCTTGCACAAGCCTTGATCAACCGAGGTGTCAACCTTGAGCCAGTCGGAAAGTGGACGAAGGTCGGTCTACAGATTTTCGAATCTCAAGTGCCATTGGGTGCTACCCCTGAATATCTCGCTGGACACTACATTCTACAAGCTGCTTCCTCTTTCCTTCCAGTCATGGCCCTTGCACCACAAGAAAACGAGCGCGTCCTGGATATGGCGGCCGCTCCAGGTGGTAAAACAACACATCTGGCCGCACTGATGAGGAACACTGGTTGTATTTTCGCCAACGACGCCAACAAAAACCGTGCGAAGGGTCTGATTGGTAACATCCACCGTATGGGCGTGAAGAATACAATCGTCTGCAACTACTCGGCACTCGAATTCCCCAAAGTTATGGGAGGTTTCGATCGTGTCCTTCTTGATGCGCCTTGCTCAGGAACTGGTGTTATCGCGAAGGATCAGAGTGTAAAGACCAACAAAACCGAGAAGGATTTTCTCAAGATGCCCCATCTTCAGAAACAGTTATTGGTGGCAGCTATCGACTCTGTCGACCATACCAGTAAGACTGGTGGATATATCGTCTACTCAACGTGTTCTGTGACAGTTGAAGAAAACGAGCAAGTAGTCCAATACGCCCTCTCCAAACGTCCAAACGTGAAACTCGTGTCCACAGGCCTCATTTTCGGCAAAGAAGGCTTCACGCGCCACATGGGCAAGATTTTCCACCCTTCGCTCAACCTGACAAGAAGATACTATCCACATTCTTACAACGTGGATGGTTTCTTCGTTGCTAAATTCAAAAAGACTGGGCCGACGAAGGGAGGAGTCGCTACAGCAGCTGAAGTCAAGAACGGACATGAAGAGATCTTTGATCAGACGCCCATTCTTGATGATGAAAAAACCGAAGAGGAGAGGAATGAAGCGGATGATTTTGGTGGCTTCGATGAGGAGGAAGATAAAGTCTTCATTGAACGTGCTAAGAGGAGTGCGATGAGAAAGAAGGGTAAGGATCCTAGGAGTCTGGACAGGGTCAAGCCTAGGAAGGAGAAGAAGAGTGAAGCCGTCGCGGAGGAAGGACAGGAGAAAGAGCCTCTTGCCAAAGAAATGAAGGAGGCCAAGATTGCAGAGAAGAAGAAGAAGAATTCAGCGAGGGGGAAACAGACAAACGAGCTCCCCACAGACCAAGAAATGGCGGATGCACCGGCGACTGAGCAGGCGAAGAAACCACAGTCTCCTGCGAATGATACAGCGGTGAAGGCGAAGAAGAACAAGTCGCCCAAGGTGAAGAAGACGAAGAAAGCGGAATAGTGTTTGATATTACGGTGTAATCATTTTCGTCTCGCCATGGGAAGCATTGCATCTTTGACGATGTTGGATACTTCGGCCCCATGGAAAAGGGCCTGCTTGAATGCGAACGAACGATTAAGCAGGCTGTGTATGTGCTTCCTACGTGATCATGTACATTCGGACGTGGCTCTGAAGCCTAGGAGACTTGACTGGTGTGAGTGGCGTCGAGGCCTACTGATATTGTAAGATTAATGCTTGAAGTCAATGGCTGTGGCCGACTGATTATGATCGATAATGATTAGCTACCTGTGTAGGTCGCCGAATATCGTGATTTGAAAATGTTGTAGGAAACTGAAGCGCGATGGTTCTTGGCGGACAAAGTCAATGACAGAGGAGGCTTTCCCACAACCCCAGTCTCCTTCCTCTCGTCAACAACGCGCACAACCGACTCCCATCCAGAAGCCCCCGCTTGCAGGTCTGTAAGGTCTATCAGGTCATGCGCGTGACAGTTCCGACAGCCTGCATGGATCGTGGTCATTTTCGCAGCAAGGTCCTACGACAGCAGGTTTGCGGCATTGCCAACTGCGGAGGACTTCAGACTCAGGTAAATCCTGATCCAGGCAATTTATGCTCTGGATCGAGGCACCTTTCTTGATCTCTCAATTCCTCCTCAGCACGGGCAACTATCGTTTGTGCTCTACTACATCCCGGCCGTCATCCCACCTAGCTACCGTTGTAAGAAGCGTCGAAATGCCTATATAACACCAAGAAGGAACAGCAACACCATCGGATCGTTGGAGCAGCTTTAGAACGTTCAGATTAGCATGCGGCAAGCCCCATTGTCTAGCATTCAAGCTTACTTGAAGCCTCGTGCAGCTCGAACCTCTCACTCCTCAGCTATGATAGGCGTGTCCAAGCAGACACGGCAGAGCCACTCGCAGCAGCGGTTCAAGAACAAGCTCACGAGCCAGTACCCAACAGCTTGGCCACCGCTACGCTGTGCGAGGCTTCCACTCACAGAATCTCTGCAGCCGAGACGATCAAATCCGGGGGAGCCAATCCTGGCATCACTCCCCCCTGTTCGTGATCGCCTTCTTTCTCCTCTCCCCACCATCACGAACAAGAATTATTGTAACGTCATGGAAAGTGAGGAGGTCTGCCCGGCAGCTATAGTTTGCTAGTCTGTTTCGTCGCAGGGCATATAAAATGTCCTCTGTCTCGGGCGAATTATTAGGGTCTTCTAAGCTTGTCAAGTTTACACCACTACCTACTACCTCGAATTATACACATCATCTCTTGTACACCCCATTTGAATCCTGTAGTCATCAGAACCTATGGTCAAAGTTATGCTCAAAGCCCCTCCAGGGGATGCTGGCAAATCATGGCCAGCTATCATGCTAGGCTTGTTTGTGGCCTTCGGGGTACGTGTTCAATCCATTTTTAAGACCATAGGCACTTGCTGACATGCACAGGGCGTTTTGTTTGGTGAGGCCTCTTGTGGGACTTCTCCGATCGCAGCAGCTAATGTTTCCTAGGGTATGACACTGGTACCATCTCAGGTTCGTGAACATTGCAAACGAATACCACGTCGGGCTCTCAATTCATGTTCTTCCTGCAATCGAAAGCAGCCTATCACATCTGGCCTGAGATCGATATTGAAAATTTCCGGGCAAGAAAGCAAAATCAGATGGCTAGAAAATTACCAATATCGATCTTAGATTGAGAGACCTTACTCTAAAATTCAACTTCAACATTTGGGTGGGTAGGCACAGACTTGAATTGACGGCCCCGCTGTGATATTGAAGAACAAAATCTTACTAGCACAGGCATCATTGCCATGCCATACTGGCTCAAGGAATTCACATCCGATGGCAAAACCCTTGCAGCGAGCGACAGTTCTCTAATTGTGTCAATACTTTCTGCCGGAACCTTCTTCGGCGCACTTCTTGCAGCGCCTTTGGCCGATATGCTTGGTCGTCGGATTGGACTCATGTTCAGTGCCGGCGTCGTGTTCAATCTTGGTGTTGTACTGCAGGCGGCTTCAACATCCCAGCCACTTTTTATCGCTGGGCGCTGCATTGCCGGTCTCGGTGTTGGTCTTGTCAGTGTCATTATTCCAATGTATCAGTCAGAGACCGCGCCAAAATGGATTCGAGGAACAATCGTTGGAGCTTACCAGCTTGCGATCACGATTGGACTGTTTCTTGCCGCCATCGTCAACAATGCTACCAAAGATAGGAACGACACTGGAAGTTATAGGATCCCGATCTCGGTCCAGTTCCTGTGGTCCCTAATCCTGGTTATCGGTCTTATTTTCTTACCAGAGACTCCTAGATATTTGATCAAGATGAATAGACGTGAGAAGGTAGGCAGTCAATTCATCATGTCTTCAATCAAATCCATAGGCTCATCAACACTTAGGCTGTTCATTCTCTCGCCCGAATTCGACGCCTTTCGCCAGACCACGCGTCTATCGAGGAAGAAATCTCAGAAATCGCTGCAAACCATGCCTATGAGATGTCCCTTGGACAAGTCGCGTACATTGATTGCTTCAAGGGCACAGTTGGTAAAAGACTGTTCACCGGTTGTGCTTTGCAATCTCTGCAACAACTGACCGGTGTTAATTTCATCTTTTATTATGGAACGCAATATTTCAAAAACGCGGGATTCAAAGATCCATTCATTATACAGGTCATCACCAACTGTGTGAACGTCGCTTCTACGTTTCCTGGGTTGTATCTGGTCGAAAAGATGGGTCGACGAAATCTCTTACTCATGGGAGCCATTGGGTGAGTCTTTCAGTGACTGCCATTCCTCCCTTCTACCATTGACGTGACCAACAGCATGTGTGCATGTCAATATATCGTAGCCATTGTGGGAACTACAACTGCAGCCACAAATCTTGCTGCTCAAAACGCCTCGATCGCCTTCGTCTGCATCTACATTTACTTCTTTGCGAGTACCTGGGGTCCTGTAGCATGGGTGAGTCTCCATCACGAATTCTGGTTAGGATCAACCGATCAATACTGACTCTTCTAGGTCGTCACTGGCGAACTCTTCCCGCTTAAGGTCCGCGCAAAATGTCTTTCAATGACTACAGCCTCGAACTGGCTATTCAATTGGGCCATCGCCTACTCCACTCCCTACATGGTGGATGAAAAATACGCCAATTTGAAGAGCAAAGTCTTCTTCGTTTGGGGAACCTGCTGTTTCATCTGTATTGCCTTTGTCTGGTTCTTCATCTACGAAACCAAGGGCCTCACCTTGGAGGAAGTTGATGAACTATATGGCATTGTGGGCAAAGCTTGGCAATCCAAGAAATTCAGACCAGCTGTCAAGTTCGCTGATGTGGAGAAAGAAGGGAATCGTGGGAGAGGAGAAAGTCTTGCTGATTATGCAAGGAGAAGATCATCGGTTACGCAGCAGCTTGGTGGTGATGGTACGATGACAGCTACTGCTGCTGATGCATCTGCTCTTGGACATGAGAAGCCGGGTGCTGTCCACCATAACGGGGAATTGGGAATCGAGAAGCTTTGAGGAATTGTATGACTGTTGATGCGGAGAAAGCTGGGAGGTGTGAGTTCTAGATACCCTTGGAGCATTCAGGCGCTATGTTTAGGGTATTGTATGAAGTGTCGAGGTTGAAACGACGTTGCTGGGTAAGATGATCAAGAAGACGGGATCTGGCTAGTTCTATTTTGGCAGAATTCTTTTTTCGGGATTTTCCGTCAGTGGAGACGCAGGTCTGTGCTTCTCCTCCGCACCCGCACCTCATCCTCACCCTCACCCTCGCCTCTGAACGTCAACGTCTTCTTCCTTGCTGCCAACAAACACTCCTCTTGCCCATGCCGGGACCTTCCGTGTCACCTCTTCCTTACACAGTACACAGTACACAGCACTGTGCCTCAATACTTTAGCCGAAGACTCTTTGTCCCCCGAAGACTGTCTTCTCCCAGCAAGTCTGTTAGGTAGGGTCGTTCAGTTCACTCCGGCTGCCAGGAACCACGATACTCGCTTTGCGCATGATCTCGACCAGATGAAGTGATGATCGCGAGCTCCGATATAGCAGGACTACGACATCTGGTGGAGGAAGATCTCTATTTTAGGTCGCTACCATCCTCTAGAAAAACTTCCCGCAAATCATAGAGGCCAGGGTCCTTGTCCAATACTCTATCGTACTTGTTGCCGAGGGGCACGTTCATTGGCGTAGAGTTTTGCACAGTCAGAAGGATACGTCTGCTTGGTAGCTGTGTAACTCGAGTTGATCTACTATATGTAGTGGAGGCGACCTTTAGACAAAGATGCCGCCGCATCTCTTCTACGTCCACCTTCAACACTTAGAACACGCTGACCTGACTGCACAACCACACACAATGGACGCCAGCCTGATCGAAGATGATGGAAGCACCACTTCCTCCTTAGTCGTAAATGGATTGCTGCTCATATATCTCGTTCTAAATATAGTATGCCTAATTCCACTTGGCATTTTCGTACGTTTACCTAGATACCTATCCAGTTCAAACCAATTCCCAAGCTCCCGTTAACAAACATAGTTTTCCTATACACTCGTAGAAGTCCTGCCAATCATAGCAGCCGCGTCGGCCGCAGATTCCTCTTCTTACGCGCAGCTTCCGTTATCAGAAATCGAATCCGATGCCCGCTCCTCTCCAGCCAAACCTTGCGAGCCGAGCGTTTTGCGCCCGGATCTCAGCGTCCAACCTGTGCTCGCCAAGCTCATGTCGATACGTACCCGCCACAGATACCTTGCTTTTGTCCGAGGATTCGGCATTTACGTCTTTATCGTCGTCTTGGAATACACCGGCATCGCAATATCAGACATCGTAGCGGACAAGTTCTACTATGACAACCCGTTGTCTGTGGTGATACAATTATGTTGGACACTTGCCCTGGCGCAACTGTACGCTCTGTGGACTCACACAGTTTTGACCCATCCTTCCTCGAAGCCTTTGCGACAGCGTATCCTACCATTCAAATCTACTCTTCGAGCCACAGGCCTAGCACTTATAGCGATGACCGCCACGCGGGTACTGGTCACGTATGGACTCGTGAGTCTCCTAGCGATCAATGTGTGGGCACCGATTTTCAATCCATACCAACCGATCCGCGGACTTTTGTACGCTGCAGGACTGTTCGTCATGACCATTGCGCAGATGCCTACCCAGATTATACTGGTCAGGATACATACTAGTTTACTACCACCGGATGAAAGACCGATATTCCCACTCGATGAAGGGCTTATGAGCGACGCAAAGAATGGAACGGTGGGTGTCAAAGAGGCGTGTACGTCTCTTGGTTGGGCAGGGTGGAAAAGAATGGGCAAGCTCTATGGACAGGTTTCTGCCCTGGCAACGATCTATGAGGCAGGTCTTTTCTGGTTGAATCTGCGGGTTACGCTTTATCTTGTTCAGCTGAGCAACGGGACATTGTAATGCTAGTCATAAAGAGGTGGCTGGATTACTATAGGGGTGCGCGACTTCTGGCATACTGGATCTCCGGTCACCTAATTTCGAATCGCGCAGCCACAGATTGCTTGGCGGCAGGCCTTTTCCTTCGTTCCGTATCTCTTGTAGTGTTACCTCGCGAACAGCCCAAGGAAAGGAGGTTCTTCTACAATGACTCAATTTTTGCCATTTGAGCATGAAGGGTTCGTTACACGGTACTGTCACCACAAGGAACTCAAAAAAAGCCCGCCGTGGAAACTGCAAGATGCGCTGCTTAGGACGAGCATCTGTGGACTTTGAGCGAGCCAAAAACCTTGATACAACACACCGTCACCTGGACCTAAATCAAACGAATCGTCCTCTTCACCCAATTCTTCACCAACGAGGACCAATTCTTATCTCTGTCGAAGGCCTGAGCATCCAATTGTGCCAAACCAACGCGACGAAAAGTCTTAGCTTCTAGATCAGGTGGTTCCAGCAGGAGAAAGGCCGGTCTCCGAGTCTGCGAGTCTCGGATGAGTGCGATGGCCACTTGTCCGCCAGCCGTGCCAGCATCGTCCATCATTGCTGTTCCATGCCACCATTCTGATCTTCCGGACGGCGAGATATACGGCATCATAATGGCCTGGCTACTCGTATCTTCCCAGTGCCAGGCAAATGTGCTTTTTCCAAAATTGTCTCGCAAGACGATGCCAGTACCAAGTATGGTGTTAAGATCGATGGAGGCATCTAGAACGTTTCCAAACGCATTGACGGGGTCGGGCTTCCATTTGACGCTGACAATCTGCGACTTAACTACATTCAAGGACTCCTCTTGATACGTGCGATTCTCGATGTCCAGCCCCGGCACCTCCTGATCCTGGTCCTGCCCCTGATGCCGAACTCTGTATTCCTCCTGCCTTTGATTCTCTTCATCGTCATCGAGATCTCGAAGCGCCTGCGCTGCGACTTCATATGAGACGCTGGAGTTTTGAGATGCCCAAGACCATGATGGACATGCGAAGGTTGTCGACTTGCGACCATTGCCAGATCGACACCACAACAGACCTAGCATTAGGGAATCCTTCCACAGCCCGGCAACGTAATCAGATGGCCTGTTGCAATGAGTCGCCCTGGCAAGAGCGCTGATGGCTATAAGTTTGTCTCCTTCGAAGGTCAATTGACGTTGGGAGTACTGCTGGATGGCATCGATGTACCAAAGGGACGCAATGTACTTGTGATCTAATGCGTACTCGAAATCCAGGATTGGGTACGGTCGTTGTGATTGAACCTGGGGAAAGTTATCCTCGCTCAACCGGCAATGCGTACATTCCCAGAATAGCTGCTTTGACGTTAAATACAGAATGCGACGCGGACAGATGTATTCTTGATACGTCCAAGCTCGTTTCGATAAAGGTCCGTCAACGATCTCGTCCTGGTACATATCTGGAATGCTAGCTCCTCGTCCGAGGAAGTAAAGACAGCTTTCTGAGCCGTCTGCGAGATGTGTTTTGACAATGGCCAAGTCCTCGAATTCTTTCAGCTCTGTGGACCGCTCGGATTTGGAGTTGAAACAGCCTTCGAGAGCTGATGGACTTCCCGCAACGGCGATTGTGATAACAGAGCCGAAATATATGCCGCCCATCTTGGCTGCTTCTTGAGCCCAGTCTGATGCGCTATTCTGTATGATACACAGAGCATCGATCCATAAGTATTCGATGCCAAGACTCCATGCAATAGAAATACTGTCTCGGATGGTCGGAGGCAGATCTTGTAGAACGATATTAACATGGTGCAGGTCGTTGTTCTCTGTGGCTAAAAACCACTCAGATCCATCCGACAGTTTCTGTTTTCCCCAGCAATAACTTAATGCTGCATAACGATAGGGCTTGTTCTGTGTATCGACCACACGGACGGTGAGATCGCCCGATGTGGACTCCTTGATTTTGAGCAAACGATGAGGATTCTGGTCATCAAAAGGGCGACTTGGACGTTCTGAATTGGCGTCTACATCTGCTTCCAACTTAGTCGGCATATGGGATCCTGAATGGTGCGGTACAGACCGGTGGTAGTTTGACGAGAATCCCGAATTGGAAAGGCATTGCTTCAACCACGCTTTTGCGACTTCAAGTGACGAGGAAGTCGACGTGTCTTCTCCAATATGCCGTATCCACCTCATTCCCAGCTGTCTAGCTGGATCGTTTTCCTCCGTGAAGCAAGAGATGGATGTGCCCCGAACTGATTTGGGACTCGATCCTCGTGGCTCCAGGTATTTCTCTGGATGCTCACTGGACATATAGCGGTAACGGACTTTGTAGTATTCGGGTGGCTCCCAAGGACGCAAATCCATCACGTCGATCCATGCGGAACTAAAATTTCTCTCCGAGGACCAAAAGCTGGAAAAAACTTCATGATCATTGCGCAATTGGCTGCTTTCCTCGTCATCTTTGGAGTAGGATAGCCGGAATCTGTATCGGTCTGGTGTGTAATCGCAATCATCCATTTTCATGCCAATCTCCATGTATATGAATTTGCACATGTGACAAGTCACTTTCGATTCCCGTAGCTCGTAAAGCAGCAAGTGATCGTATCCACCATCGTTTCCAATGGTCTCGTAATTGATACCGCAACAAATTTGACAAAGCCAACGCGCGGATTGTCCAGCATCACTGTTAGCCCCTGTATCAATGTCTGGATGGTCTCCAAACGAATGGAGAGGCGTCAAATCGTTCAAAGATTGAGGCTTTCGGCTTGAATATTCCCGTGATATCGATGCCGGTCTTGTATCTGGAGAGTTTTGAGCTGAGCTCGAGTCAGGAATATACGTCCTCAGAGTAGTAAGCCACTCGGGAAGAGAACGTGTTCGCGATACTCTCCGAGGCTCTGCCAGCTCCTCTTTGATATGCCGTCTCCACGCGTCCTGAAAGCCTGTGCGAAGGGACATGAAGCCGGATTAGCGAAAAGAATGGTGGCGAATATCACAATAAATCGTGATTCTTGGAGTTGACGGTGAGGGCGAGGAGGGCAGATCGAACCACGTGAACCGCTAGTTGGATTGGTAATGCAAGCATCGTACCGAGGCTATCTTATCCGGACTTGATATTGCACCACATTTGCTTTCCAATCTACTATCTTCACTAATCTTTTCTGCGTACATAAACTTAGGTGCCTCCACTGACGAGTCTGATAATCACAGCTCAAAGTTAACGAAAAGTCATCACGCTCAAGGGCGACAAGCAAGACCCACTAGCAACTAGAAACCAGCCTGATAGCTGTCCCTACAACATGTCGAATAAACTATTTCAGCCCCTTTCCCTGGGCTCAGTCAAACTAGCACACCGAATAGCAATGGCGCCTCTGACACGATTTCGAGCAGACGAAAATAACGTTCCGATCCTTCCGATCGTCAAGGAATACTACGAACAACGCGCCTCAGTGCCGGGGACCCTCATCATCACAGAAGCAACATACATCTCCCCTCAGGCCGGTGGCTATGACCGTGTCCCTGGTATCTGGAGTCCCGTACAAATCAAAGCATGGAAAGAAGTGACAGATGCCGTGCATGCGAAGGGTTCTTTCATTTTCGTGCAACTATGGGCTTTGGGACGAGTTGCGCAACCAGATATATTAAAGAAAAAAGGGTTCAAAGTCGTTAGTTCGAGTCCTCTACCTGTTGGTGAGGGAAAAGACCCATCTCACGCCTTAACCGAAGGAGAGATTCAAGAATACATCTACCAATACACGGTTGCTTCCAAAAACGCCATCAAGGCCGGTTTCGACGGCGTGGAATTACACGGCGCGAATGGTTATCTACCCGATCAATTTCTACAGGATGTCGTCAATTCGAGGACAGATCGGTGGGGCGGAAGCATCGAGAACAGAGCTCGCTTTCATTTGGAAATCACTAAAGCTTTGATTGCTACTGTTGGGAAGGAGAAGGTTGGTGTGAGGTTAAGTCCTTTCACGCAATTTGCACCTGGAAATAAACGGATGGATGATCCGCAACCGACATTCACTTACCTTATCCACGCACTCAAACATCTCGACATCGCGTTCCTTGATCTTATTGAACCTCGTCTAAGCGGCACGGGTCCAGTCGATGGTATCTACGCTGGTCAAGGCGGTCTCGATTTCGCCATTGAGGCGTGGGGCACCGAGAAACCCGTTTTGGTTGCTGGAGGCATCACGGCGAAGCAGGCGGAAGAGATGGTGGAAAGAAAGTACAAAGAATATCAGGTCCTGCCAACATTTGGGAGGTTCTTCATCTCGACGCCGGATTTGCCGTTTAGGGTACAGAAAGGCATTGAGTTCAACCCCTACGATCGACCAACATTTTATAGTGAAGGGCCGAAGGGGTATATCGATTATCCTTTTAGCGAGGAGTGGAAGGCAATGGCCAAGTTTTGAATCTGAGGTTCCATCTAGGTAATTAAGACCTTGGCTCTTTTTCGTATTCTAGTCTGTTTCTTCATCCTTTTCAGCCTACACCTCGTTGAATCGTTCTTCAGCCCGGATCTTACCAGCGATTCACTACCTTACCATCCCCGATGCAAAAGCTTCAGATCCAACAGAACTGAATTTCCCATCCTACAAAGATGATTTCCTCGCTATTCGAAGCAGGAAAGGTCTAGTCGCCCAACACAAAACTCAGAATCCCGGCCTCAATGGCGATAATTACCAACTAAATCCCTCACCCAACACATACGGCCACAGAATCAAGAGAACTCGAGTCCCCCAAAATCATGTATTAACAACCCACTCCATTTGTATTGCCACGGCAAAACAGACGTTAACATCTTAGCATGCGCATCAGCAGGATTATCAAGCTGTAGATCCTAGACCGCCTAGGAACTTCTCGTACCCCCACCTAAATAAAATCTAGGTTTTGATGTTCTCTGCACAGACCGGACGGCATTGTACGCATGCATGGATAAGATCTACGCAACGTTAGGGCTAGAGAGACTTTTTTAGATTCTTGCCAAGATAGAATACCAGTTAACGTCATTCTCGCCTCCGGACCATTACCATCGCAGTCAACTTCACCATCACCATCACCATCGCCGTCAACCTCGATTCCGTCAACCGCGATTCCGTCAACCTCGATTCCGTTAATCTCGATTCCTGCCCTCGATTCCTGCCTTCGACTCCTGCCCTCGATTCCTGCCTTCGAATCCTGCCTTTCTAGGATGTGGTTCTTGGGATGTGGTTCTTGGGATGTGGTTCTACAGGTAAGTTGCAGATGAGATGCAACTGGCAGATGAGATAGATACGAGGTTAGTTCTAGCAACCGTCTAGCCTAACCTCATGCTAACTCTTCAGACGGCGAGTCTCTCTTGCTGTGCCAGACCCCAGGCGCCCCAATCGCTGCTGCCGCCATCGCGACTCCAATAAACACTATAAGCCATTTGTATCTTCCAGCGCCATAATCATGCGAGATATCTACACCCTCCCCAAGCTTAGCGACGGCTGATCCCATGAATCCAGACGTTACACAGGCCACTCCTCTCACTGCTATTAGCACACCGGACACTACAAGCTCATCAGATGGCGAGTCTCGTGAGCCTACAATGGCCAGTGCAAAGTGACTTCTCAGGACGATAAAACTGAACGAGAAACTGCCGAACAGAATGACAAACATCACCATCATCCAATAAGCTCGACCAAAGCCCCAGAGCACTCCCACGGCAAATGCACTGACCAATGTACTCAGGAGCAAAGGTGTACATATTCCGCAATGATCACTAATACGAATCAGTTTTATTAAATTGGCCAACTGGAAGACATATACGTACATGAGGATCCCGAATAGTGGTTGGCCAATCATACCAGAAATACTTAGGATTGACAACAGCATTGCGGCGCCCAGATGACCGACTCCCAGGTCAGTGGCGTAGCTCGTCAAGTAAACTCCCGGCAAGAAATTGGCCAGACCCTGAAGTAACATAGACAATGCGAGCAGCCAGAATAGCGGACGTCGATAAGGGGCGAAAGATGCTCCTTGAACAGCAGGCACGGGCCTGTGCTCTCGTGACCGAACGAATATCAAGGCCACAGAAATACAGGTGCCTGAGACCACGGCCCATCCAATCATTACGACTCGAGGTCCAAATCTTCTCAACAGGTAGGAGAACAAAGGCGACAACGCTGCAGCCGCGACATTGTTAGAGCCGAAGCTTTGTGGATCAATGTAAGCCAAGACCTTATCAGTAGACTGTGAGAACTCACAAGATGCCGTTTGCAAGCCCACGACGTTCCAGAAACCATTCATCAATGAAGCTGATACTCGGCGCGAAGAGAAAACCACTACCAATGCCATACAAAAGACCCTGCGTTGTAATGATTTGCGCAGGCTGACTTCTATCAACATGAAGGAATATCAGAGGGATTGGCATGGATTTCTACTCACTGTGGTTGGATATGCAGCGCCGAGGGACGAGGTCACAACAAACACCAAACCAACAATCATCATAGGTTTTCTTCGCGGATTCCGGTCATTGATTACTCTCAGTAGAACCGGGGACATCAACTGGAGGAGACCCTGCTGTTGGCATCAGTACTGACATCATCCTAGGGCCATGGACTGGAAACCGCTCACTATATTCATCACGCCAATTTCGGTGACAAGCTGATTGCCCTGGAAAGGAGGGTGGTTGAAATAATATTCTCTGAACACTCCGAAAGTGCTTCCGAAGCCTGCGTTTTTCAGCATTATGTCTGAACGATACTGGTAAGATTGATAGTACCCCATGTTGTCATTAGTATCGTCGAGACAGCCACCAAAACTGTCCATGCCGCTCGACCACTATCACGAGGTGGTGTGACGTTGGCATCCTGTTTTGGGGAATGATTTGCCTTCATCTCCTTGTAGAAGGTATGTTCGTTTGGTATTCTGCGGTCTGAGATTGCTTGGACGTCCTGGTCTGGATTTTGTCGGATAGCTCTCTGCTGATGACTGTGTGATTGTTGAAACAGTGATCGGACTGGATCGCTCGCTCGTACTTGTAGCTGACGCCAAACTGCTGGCCATGTATGGCAGAATCCTTTGTGCTGAGCTTGTGTCGGCGATTGTTGTCCGCCGATACCACACGCACAGTATCAAATGACCTATTCTCCAAAAACAAAGCGGTCTCTCCGAATCCAAATTTGGTTGCTGTCTGTGCCTGTGTGAGTCGTGTGAGTCGTTGGACAAGTTCTCTACCAATGCCAAGACCTTCGACCAATGGGCCAGGTTCAAAACAAAGTCGCGGAGCGGGTGGTACTACCAGAATGATACGTTATGTTCATGCCCAGAGTCATTTCATATGGATGCCCAGTGCCCAGGAGTCATCTTTTTCCGTCACACGTGAGGCTGAGAGTCGATCTGTGTAATCGTCACCGCCAAATCGCACCCATTTGGACCCAGCATCCATTAGAGCATGGGCGGTAAAGCGCGCACCGTCGTTCAAGGCATCAGACGATTTGATGAACCAGACTTTGGACTTCCGGATTACTCGGACTTTTATGGTTCTCTAAAAGTTAGCTCTTTTGTATCACATGAAACGCTGTATAATGTCAGCGCGTTCAGCACTTTGTGTAACTCGGATGTCGGCTCTTGGACAGGCTGAAAGAGACGACATACAACGTAGAACTAGATATAAAGTCCCGGAGCGCGTCTCGTTATTTTTAGTTGACAACCACATCCTCGAATTTCACCTTCACTTATACAGTTTCAATTTGGACCACCTCAGCATCCATTCCTCTACTTTCGATAATGCCAGGACTTCTAATCTTCGATGCCCCTGCTGCCGACCAGGTAGCCAACCTTCGCACCATCAAGTTCTCAAAACTTGTTGACCGAGACGCGGAAGAAGCCCAGAAGCTTGTCCTAGCTTGTCAAGAAGTCGGCTTCTTCTACCTCGATCTGACAGACCCTGGTTCCAAGGACTTACTTCTGAACGTTCACGAGACGACTGCACTGGCGAAAACTTGGTTCCAACAAAGCTTGGAAAAGAAACAAGAAGCCGTCGCCATAAGTAAAGCTCATGGGTATTTTCCTTCGACCTTTGGTTTATCGTGGCGTCAATGCTGACGAATATGTCCAGTTACAAGCCAGTCGGTGTTCATGCGGGCATCGGTAACGAGAACAGAGATGGGTGGGAGGCATTGAAAGTATGACCCTGTCTCGACCCCTCATTTGATTGTTAAATCAAGCTGATAGCAATCAAGATTGGCCGCCAAGAGCTTCAATCCCGCTGGGCTTTAGCTCCTCTGGTACGAGCCCACATTCGATTATTCGACGACCTGATGGCAGAGTCTCATTTCGTACTCAAGACGATTCTAGAATGTATCTCGTCTGCCTTGGGACTTAGAGGTACAAAGTCCCTCCAAAATTACCATTGCGACGACAAACCTACCAAGAGTTCTCTGTTCTTCAACCATTACCCACCACGGAGTGATGAGTCGGGGTCCATAGGTCAAAACATGCATACAGATCTAGGTTCCTTGACTTTGCTCTTTGCTCCGCAATGGGGTCTGCAAGCTCTTTGCCCCAATACTCCATCCCTTTCGAACACTCGAATGGCTTGGCAATTCGTTGAGCCGCGCCCAGATCATGCTGTCATCAACGTTGGAGATACGCTTCGATTCTTGACCGGCAACAAGCTTAGATCGGCACTACATCGAGCTATGCCATTGAGAAACGAGGATCGTTACTCGTTGGCTTATTTTCTCCGCGCAAGTGACGATGCCGAGTTTGTTGATCCAAATGGGAACGTGGTAGAAGCCGTTGACTGGTACTTGAGGAAGAACAAGACCTACGAGCAGGAAGGGGCAAAGCAGTTGGAAGGTAGGGTGTTGGTTGGAGGATTAGAGAATGAGCTTCCTGAATCGAAGGTGTTGAAGTCAGATGGGGTCGAATGGGATGAGTAGGAAGAAGACTCGAGTCTCGGACGGAGAGTGGATCGAAGTATGATAGTCGATAAGAGCAAGACCCGCAATCTCCGTGCCCCACAATTGCCAACCTCACCTTCCCGTCTCCAATTGCTTACTCATCTCCAAAGACACTCGTGCCACACTCCGTTGCGATTATCTAGTGAAGACCATGATGATTGAGTGTGAAATGAGGAAGATGCCTTTGTTTGGGTTCGCGACATCCTAGTCTTTGTCAGATTGAAGTAAAATATCTTCCGTGTATGTGATTAGCATCGTAAGAAGATCGTCTTGCCATCGATTCGACGGCGTCATCAGTTTCTGGTTGTCGTGTATGAGAAGATTGAGATTGTATGTCTTTCTATCACCTTTCTTTTGTTAGCGCAACGAAACAGACGACGATACACAACTTTGACAAACGTAGGCAGAGCGCACAATTTCATCCCGTATGAATCGCGAGCAATTACCATTCTTCCTCCTCCCAACACTCTCTTCCACAAACAGCACCAATAAATATGTACAATGTCTCCTCCAAAACGCCATCGCAACGCCTGAAAAGTGTAAACCCGGAGTCTCATCAGTCCCTCGTATCCTTCTATTACTTCATGACAATGCGATCGCTCCTCGTTTTGATTCGCGCATGTGCAGGAAGGCTTGTGTCGCGCAAAAAATGAGGAATCCCTGTGCCATATTAGCTTGTCTACCCATTTCAATCACCATGAAGAAACTCTCAAAGTGAGTCTGAACGTACACCGTAGACAGCCACAGCAGCGAACACAGTCGCAGCGACTGCCGCTCCGTCCTTTGGGTCATCAGTTGATCCCATCATTGTGTGGTTGTTGGACTACAGGATTTTGGTCAGCTCTCTATGCCGTAAGTTGTGATCCAATTCATCCTGGTGTAACCATTGCCAACTCTTCCTCAAGGTAATCGACATGGATCTCAAGTTCCTTCTCTTCCAGCCGCGGGTGCCACCAGGCCCCAGAATTTCCATATTCTTCCTGTAACTCTTATCAAAGGAATTCTCCATCCTCCGCGTCATCACTAGATCCTTTGCAAGGAGCCGGCCGCAGCCTCTTAGCGACCGACACTTCAAACATGGCCATCTCTTGCGTTCCAATATTCCGATCCCCTTCACGCCCACAACGACATTCCTAAAGCCATCTCTTCTCTTGAATTTCCGTCGCACCTCGATCCATCCCAGTCTCCTCCTCCGCGTCCGATCCTCTCCTCCTGTTGGCACCGTCCTCCTGTTAAAACCTCGAAATCAACGTACCTTAAAAAGCGCCCCAATAACACTTAGAATAACAATCGCAAAGGCGGAGATGACAATGCTATCGCTATGTTAGCCATTATCCACGAATTCAACAGCCTGCCCAACTCTCCCATCCTTCCCTCTTCTCGCTGACCAGACAATCCAAACAAACAGAAAAAGCAAGAAGAAGGAGGGGCGAGTAGACAGATAGGTATGAGAGTTGTCCAACATACCAACTCCAAGCACTCATAGCAGAAACAACAGGCTTCATGGTGGCGATCGGTATCCTTTCTCCCAAGAGTAATAAGTGTGTGGCTTTTCACTCGCGGTGCTATGACGCTTGTTCACTTGTGGAAGGCTTCCGGCGGCGGTGCGAGGATAGGTAGTTGATTGTCGATGTAGATAGGTAGAAGCGGAAAAGCGGGCGAGGAGCTCACAAGCTGCAGTCCAACTTAGGTTGATGATGAAGCTTAAACCTTGGCAGAGATGCACAGACCACTCATCTACGGCAAGGGGAATTCAATCAATTTCGTGCACTTCACTGTTGTTTGAGGAGGTGATGGGGACCGTATGGGGGTGGAATTGGACAGACTCTATGTTACATGAGTACTCCATAACTCGAGTCATATGGACGGAAAAGTTTTGAGGACTCGCGTTTGAGAATTCCATATCTTGTCACAGGCTGAAGATCATGGAACAGTCGGGAGTGATTCCTTCTTCCCCAGAAGAGTACCATCAAATATCCCAGCCCCGGTGAAGATGGAAAACATCATAAAGGATTTGCACCTTAATCATCCCCAGGTCACGCATTATGAGACGGCCCAGCAAAATTGCCCAACGCGTACACCAGCTCGCAATGGCTGATTAGGCCATCAACATCTCGCAGCATCGAAAGAAGAATGTAAAATGATTGCTTTCTCAACAAGTGAACTGTCCAGAGCCATTTGGCTATGATCCCTACCCACGGACTCCCGAAATGACCATGCTCCCGCTCATCAAATGACACCCCCTTGTACGCCGTGATAACAATCAAATGTGAAATGCCTTCTTTCCCACATCAATCCCTCAGGACGATACTTGTCTCAGCCGGACACCTCCAAGAAATTAGTCAGCAAACCTGTCGATTGCATCCTCTTCGGCCTCTACGGCTCGTTGAAGAGGCGTGCTGTGACATCTCCCATATAAGCTTCCTCCAACTCGTAATCTTGGCCGTCCATTCTGTCAATCCCGACGTACTCGAATGCTCCCACCACTGTTGGAACATCGAATCCCATATCTACAAACCTATCCACAAGATTCTGGTTGTAGCCGTGGTATTGTGCAAGCTTCGCCTTGTGCTCGTTCTCCTTCGCTTCCTGGGCCTTCTTCTTGATGGTCTCAGCCGTGGCACCTCCACTACCCTCGCCTCGTTCCTTTCTCGGCGCGCCTGCGAACTTCACAGCCCATTCTCGAGCCTTGTGTTGAAATTCGGCCGGATTCTTCAGCAGCATGCCTGCGACCTCTGCATCTTGTGGATCTTTCGGCTCCGGTGTGCTGAGGAGCGATTGTAGAGAGATGAGGGCGGATTTGATGGTGAGAACGGGGGACCAGGCTGAGGATAGGGTATCGAGGCAGATGGCGCCGGTCACGCTGCTGACATTTGGATGCCAGACTCGCGTATCGAACTTCATGGTCGGTGGACGGAAGGGGTAGTCACCGGGGATCTTGATGTCAATGACATAGGTGCCACCCTCGTATGGAGTATCTGGTGGTCCTTTGAATTTGCCCTTGAGATGTGTCAAGTCCTCTTCTCGTACGGGCTCGGCGACAATCTGTGAATGAGGGTCGTTGTTGATATCGGCCAACTCTTTGCCGATACGGCGAGTCCGATTTGACGAGGCCATGGTGATGTGTTTGTGGTGGTGTGGTTCTATCAATCGAGATCAGTATTGGTTGTAGGCGGAGGCGTGACCCTGCTGGCCCAAGGAACAGGGAAGCTATCTTTTTTCTGTCTTTCTTATGACCCGAGATCAAGGTCGATACAATCGTGGAACTGTACTGGTTAGATGTGCCCAGAATGCAGCGACACAAAGCTGAAGTTGACTATGATTTCAAATTACATACCTTCAAGTGATGGTAAGGCTGGGTAGGCTCCGAGTCCTTTTGTAGGCAGAGCTGTGGGGCTATGACTCAGTATGCTGTTCCACCTTTGACCTATGGTAAAGCTCCCGGGGAGTTGAGTGATTTGCAGAAGATTGATGTTGGACTGGCCGAAAGATGGGGAGCGGTTTACAGCGGGTAATGGTGAAGTATGAACAGACGGCGGGGGTGATCCTCGAGCTCGAGGCTGCTCAACCAGGCTGAACAATGGTGGATATGTCCAGAAGAGTGATGAGAATTCTCGTGGATGTATAAAGACAGCGGGAATGTTTATCTTCGTAGTAAATGGTGTTGTCGTGTGTTGGCTATGCATGAGCGAGCGGTTGCAGTGGTTGCAGGCCTGAATGCTGCTGTCGCAGGTGCACAGTCCAGTGCCTTCCCCTGCTTCCCTTGAACGGCAACGGCCTCCGCGTCTTCGCCGATTGCCTCAGAGCCTCAGTCAGAGGACATTCAATCCGGAGGTCCTATCAACACTCCACACCACGACTCCATCACCACAACCTCATCACCCACTTCTGGCATCAGGGATACCCTTCACCTACTAGTTTTCTTCCCTTCTCGCATTGTATACTCGCACATCCAATACCGACGAACAGCCACCATCATGGTGAGTCTCGCCTCTCGCTCGTGCCTACAGAGAGCAACTGCTTACAGATGACAGGGTGCGAACCAGTCTAATTTGCCAGGAGCGCCCCCCGGTGACGGAAAAGATAAGAAAGACGGAAAGGTAGACAATAACAACAATGCCCCCAAAGAGAGCTCGTAGCAATGCTAACCAGCGGTTCAAACAAAAGAAAGACAAGCCCAAGTACGAACCTCCTCCACAGCCTACAACCCGCATCGGTCGCCGAAAGAGAAAGCAAGCTGGTCCAAATGCCGCCGCAAAACTTCCCACCGTCTTCCCGTCCGCGAGATGCAAGCTCCGATATCTAAGAATGCAGCGCATCCACGATCATCTGCTGCTGGAAGAGGAATATGTCGAGAATCAGGAACGTATCCGCAAGTCAAAGGCCGCCACGACTGCTCCAGTAGCCTCAGCTGGAGGCGACTCTGATGCCATGGACCGCAATGCTGATGAACGATCGCGCGTCGACGACATGAGAGGAAGCCCCATGGGAGTTGGTAATTTGGAGGAGCTTATCGATGACGACCACGCCATCGTTTCAAGTGCCACAGGACCAGAATACTACGTCTCCATCATGTCCTTTGTCGACAAGGACCTGCTCGAGCCTGGTGCTAGCATCCTGCTGCATCACAAATCCGTCTCAGTCGTCGGGGTTCTCACAGATGATGCCGACCCATCAGTGTCCGTCATGAAACTGGACAAAGCTCCGACAGAATCATATGCAGATATTGGAGGTCTAGAGGCACAGATCCAGGAAGTCCGTGAGGCTGTGGAACTACCGCTACTGCATCCTGAGCTGTATGAAGAGATGGGAATTAAGCCTCCAAAGGGTGTCATTCTTTACGGAGCACCAGGAACTGGAAAGACGCTGCTGGCAAAAGCTGTTGCGAATTCCACTTCCGCTACGTTCCTGCGCATTGTTGGGTCCGAGTTGATTCAAAAGTACTTGGGAGATGGACCCAGACTTGTTCGACAGTTGTTCCAGGTCGCAGCCGAGAACGCCCCATCCATTGTCTTCATCGACGAAATCGATGCCATCGGAACCAAGCGATACGAGTCCACTTCTGGAGGTGAACGTGAAGTCCAACGTACTATGTTGGAGCTTCTGAATCAGCTGGATGGTTTTGATGATCGTGGTGATGTTAAGGTCATCATGGCAACGAACAAGATCGATACTCTGGATCCTGCGCTCATCCGTCCTGGTCGTATTGATCGTAAGATTCTTTTCGAGAATCCAGATCGTAAGTCTTATCCCCGTAATTAACTTCCCCTGCCTCGCCCGTCCGCTTGCAGCTAGTGCTGTCGATCCTTCACCTGCCCACCACATATGGTCACAGAATCAAGAGAGCTAGAGTCCCAGTCCGCTAATACGTCCTTACAGAATCTACAAAGAAGAAGATCTTCACCTTGCACACCTCAAAAATGTCCCTTAACCATGATGTCGATCTCGATGAGTTCATCAACCAGAAGGATGACCTCTCTGGTGCTGATATCAAGGCCATCTGCTCTGAGGCTGGTCTCATGGCATTGAGAGAGCGCAGAATGAGAGTCCAGATGGCGGACTTCAGGGCTGCTAGGGAAAGAGTGCTGAAGACGAAGAGTGAGGGTGAGCCTGAGGGCTTGTACTTGTAATTGTCGAGGACTTCGCGCGAAGGAAGCATGGGACGGGTTGTATGAGTATCACTCTTAGACATAGGCGACGAATCTTGCGAGCTTGAGAAGGGACTGAAGGTAGAGCAAGCAATATACCACGGTGTTGTCTGAACTCTATAGCTTGATTGATGTGACGTGCGGTTTTGCCTCTTCGACTTACGATCTACGCTCATTGACTCTCTTGTGGAACCTTCTCCCCTCGACTTCTTCTCGTCGTGCTCTGCCTCTGCAATGCTCTGCTGAACCAGTTCGGGAAAAATGCTTTGCAAGAATTCGATGTTGACGCAACGAAAAAAAAAGATCTTGAAGATTTGATTTTTCGATAGAATAGATGAGAGGAAAGGCGCGTTATGTCAAAATTGGGTAAATGTGTTTTGATTCTCCTACCGAAAAGATACCTTTTGAGCGAAACATTTGACTGGGATGAGGAAATATTTGTGGGGAAGCACTGCCAGGGTGTTTAGGGATTGAGTTGAGAGTTGAGAGTTGAGAATTGAGAAGCTTCATGTCAATTATACGACGATCTCAAACTTGAATTCGATAGGAACAGTATAGTAACAATCTTGATCAGGTGTGGACTTTACTATCATTTCTCTGATACTTGTCGTTTTGGCCCTGGTCTCATTTCGACAGTCAGGCATCCTTCTGTTAAAGCTCATGGGCGGCCTCTTCACGCACATTATGCGTGCCCTTGCTCTTCGGCGGCTTTGAAGTCCTCAGAATCCCATCCTTATTTCTGATATGGCCCTCTATATAGCCTGACCGTAGCCTCTTGTTCGCCCACGTTTTGTCCAGACTCTACATTCTTTCGAGTTTTGGCTGTGCATTGCTCTTCTCCTTCTCTCTGCTCTGTCTAGATGTTGGCGCAGATTATCTATGCCTCCATGGCAACAGGTTCCCTCGCCTTGAAATCTTTCTGTGCATCCTCGAATTTCTCAACCACGACGTCACACATTTCCATTAGATCTGTGAGACCTTTGTCTAGAACGTCTTGTACGTTGACGTTATCTATTCCTTGTATTAGCCTTTGCTCTGCTGTTGATATATGTCCTAACCATGGAGCTGCCTCTTCCAGGAGTGATGGTTATGAAAGATGGGTTCGGCAGGACGAACCGTATGTTTGTATTCGTAGGTGCATTTTTGTTTCTGCTGGGTGGGGTATTGAGTAGCCGCAGAATTCTACGGAGGGACTGGAGACGAACGTTGTTAGCTATGTCTTCGGACGGCCATGAGGCTATAGGATGCAGAGGTGAGTGGTAAGATGCGTACTTTTTAAGGATGATGTGGCGGAGCGCATTGCCAAGAGTATGGTCTTCATTTGTGAACTCGAAGGAGGCAGCGGTGTCAGAACCACCTGGGAGCTATAAGTTGCCATATCAGTATACCAATTCATGATGAGAGCTCAGTAGCGAGATTGTAACTGGAGAGGAAGAACCTACAACACGAACCAAGCCCTTCTCGACCTCGTCCTCCTCCAGGGCTTCACTTTCAGAAGGAGGAATCGTAGCGGCATCATCGCCCATCTCAATATCTTTGGGATCCGACATATTGATTCGTGGTTGGGTTATGATGTTTGCGCCGCGGCATATCTCCGTCAAAAAAAAGTTCTTAACCCCCCGCTGCTGAATCATATCTCCGAACTCACATCTCCATCATCCAAACCCTACAACAACACCCGATTCCCATATCACAATTCGATTTACGCCCAAAATGTCCGATCGCAAACGAACCGCAACAATCAACCGCGACACCAACGAAACAAAAGTAAACCTCATCCTAAATCTCGACGGTGGTCCTTTGGAAGAGGCAAACGGAGAAAAGAATGGCGACGAAGCACACGCAACACAAGTCTCAAAATCACAAGCGATAGATGTAGATTCCGGCATTGGGTTTCTAGATCATATGCTCCACGCACTGGCGAAACACGCGGGTTGGTCACTGAAATTGAGGTGTAAAGGCGATTTACATAGTACGACTCGCCCCTCCTCTCAATTGCATTACTTCTCCACAATGTGACGAAGAGTACTTTACTAACAGAGTTCTCACAGTCGACGACCACCACACATCCGAAGACGTCTGCCTCGCCCTAGGCACTGCCTTCAAAACCTCCCTCGGCTCGTCCACAGGCCTAGCCCGCTTCGGCTCAGCCTACTGTCCCCTCGACGAAGCCCTCTCTCGCGCCGTAATAGATCTCTCTAATCGCCCTTACAGCGTCATAAATCTAGGTCTCAAAAGAGAGAAAATAGGCGATTTGAGTTGCGAGATGATTCCGCATTGTATGGCTTCTTTTGCGCAGAATGCTGGCGTGACGCTGCATGTTGATTGTTTGAGGGGTGAGAATGATCACCACAGGGCTGAGAGTGCTTTTAAGGCTTTGGCGGTTGCCATTAGGATGGCGACGACGAAGATGGCGGGGAGGGAGGGGGAGGTCATGAGTACGAAGGGGGTTTTGTATTAAGTTTGCGAGGGCGATGATGTTTTGACCTTTTCGACGAGCGATTGAGAACTAGATTTAGGATTGATGTGGGATGTGCAAAATATAGATGTAATGTGAGCAAAATGTAGGTCTAAGATCTAGAATCGCTTTTTTTGTTTTTCAAAACTACTCCTGTTATTCATCACGCCGTTTTTAGAAAGAAATAGATTTTGAGATCCAGAGTAAATGGCAACGTTGAGTAAGGATGTATACAAAAACAGCCTTGAGGGCTCCCAGTTTTGGATAGGGGCGTCGGCCAATCACCGTTTGCTCATTAGATAGCAATTTCACAGGACCTTATCCACTTCGCTATTAGACAATGACGATTCCAACATAAGTCCTATACTAGAGTCTAACCTGGACGTTCATTGAGGCTCATATACACATATAAGAAGCAAGACTTTCAACAGACCAGCTGACAGGAAGAGTTGCACTCATACTGGATGAACGATGATGATGTGACTGTGATGCGCTTTGGATGTGTCTAACCATCATAAGCTCATTGCTCTTGTTCTTCTGGCTTCGCTTTCATGCAATTGAAATTCCATATGGAAGACTGGATGTCTTGTGGTTCTGTTTGATTGATTTGATGACGAAGCGTTGTCCGTAATGATTGCTGTCTGTAAAGACTTACAGTCAGTGGATGTTTGCATGCCACTATGAAAGCCCCGACCAGTCGAGTGAAGAGACGGTTGTTGAGACCTCTCATGAATTCGGACCTTGAAGCACTTCGGACTGGTAGGTACTGTGTTTGTCATGAAATCAAATGCTTATTGCTATATCTATATTGAAAGATGCACAAGGCAAACATCATCCACATCTCAGTTTCGTCCCTGTATCCAATGTCAGCCGGGATCCACAGCTAGACTCCACGTTTTAAATTGAACGGATATTACATACCTCAAGAAATCCACCGATAAAGTTGTTGGGCAGCTTTGCCTTGGGATCCTCCTCCGCTCTGAAGTATTTGAGAACGTGCGTCAATTGTTTCCAGTAGTTTAGTGTTTCCTATTTTGCCGCATTAGTATTCTTGCTCATCTTCCCTTCCTCCTTCCCAGCTTGCGATCAAATCATTACTGTTATGACATTCTGGCCGATAGGACGATAGCAACTTGGTGATCTGGTAACACACCTGGAACTCCTGATGCGAATTAAATAGTAACACATCCGTTGTCTTGAGCTGGTTGACATATCGATGTCTCTCGAACTCCTGTCGCATTTTTGTTCGTAGGGTCGAGATGGGGAGGTTGAGGGAGTACATGTTTTGAATTTCTGGTGCCTAGAGTTTTCGAAGATTCAGTACGTGTGTATTTCCTCCCAAGTATATTCGTGGAACGGAAGTTAGGACGTACGGCTCGCAACCAGTCCCGGTAGGACCTTAGGACCCGCGATTTGGCATCGGCCCAATTGGCGGCTGGAAGAACGTTAGCTGCGCGCGGACCTGTGGGATGTCAGGATATCTACAGGAGCGAGTCCTCTGAGCCAGATAGGTCGGGTTGATCATTGTGTGGTGCTACTGTATAGAGAGAGCGGTGGTGAGGTTCAATGGAGGTTGAGAGCAGGTGGATGGAATGCAGACACTAGAACTAAACCACCCACCTCAATCTTGGCACAGATAGTTCTACGAAGTACAACGCGCAACGCGGCTCTGATCTGCTGACTTCATCCCACCGACATCTCGAGCCTCTTTTGCCAAAACCTTGTATAGAGGCTTGGAACTTCTTGCTTAAGCTTCACAGTGGCTTCATCAAGTCGCTGGCCACCAAGGCATACCGGAATTGGAAGACTTGTCTGCACCTCAAGATCCATCTCGGTCAATTTCTGGCAATTCGGTTCGCAATCGATCAGGGATTGAACCATCTCAAAACACAGCAGTATCCGTGGTTGTTCTAAGTGGAGCAGCACTGGATCGGAGGCCCAAAGTGTGACTCTCCCGAAAGATCTGCCTCCCTGAACATGTCGGCGTTCTCTTCAATCACCATCCCATCTATCCCTCCCTTCAACCCGAGGAGAAACAAAACAGGTGCACAAGATGCGGCCGCAAATCCAAAAGAGGAGTCTATCAAACGACAGAAACCGCACAAAAACCATACTGCTATAAATGAACACGTCAAGGCGATGCGACAGAAGTTCGAATCTGGAGAGGACTCTGATGTTACTCTTCGAGCCGAAGATGGAACAATCTTCAGGCTCCACAAAATTATCATAACTGGGCAGTCGAAATTCTTCAAGAAGGCGTGCCACCCTGAGCATTTCAAGGTAAGTGTATGTTCATTGTCCAGGAATTTATCGCGATTTTTTACGTCTATATCGCGATTGATAACGCTAGATTTCTGGCAATATTTTCCGTTGACTTTGCCAGGAAACTATCGATATGGATCTCGACTAAGGCAGCTGCTTTCAAATGGCTTGAAATAAAATGCGGAGCACAGAAAAGGATACGAGACCAGGGCAAAACTCCGGCGGGCGTTCAAGGATCAAGCTCGGTTCCTGGTGGCGTGAAACTGATCAGCCTTTCGTAACGGAGCATACAAGCTTACTCTTTCACACTAGGAAGGTGTCGATAATTTTATTGATCTGGAATCAGGGGACTCCGCAATTCTTGAAATGCTTCTCGAATATCTCTATGTCCTGGATTATGACGATCGCGCTCTGGAACCAGAGCAAGGAGCTCTTATAACAAATGCCGAAATTTACGCTGCGGCAGATTTCTACGACATCCCATCTCTCAAGACGGTAGCCCAAGTCAAGATGAAGAGATGTGTTACCACAATGCAGATGTGGTCAAATCGGGAATTTCCACAGGCGATCAGCATCGTCTACACAACTACCTTGGCAAAAGACCGCGGCCTGCGTGACATCGTCCTGAAAGCTGTCTTGGAGAACTTCAAGGTCTTGAAGAAGGTCGGGGATCAGACCAAAGACGACTCAAAACTGGTTGAGTTCTTAGAGGGCCGTCCAACACTAGCTCAAGTTATGTCAGATGTTGCAGATTTTGCAGCAGACGTTGCTTTTCAGCTCAGTGAACGATGGATAGACTTCCGCCAGGTCAAGTGTGCGTGCGGTCACACATGGGCGTATTCGGCAGAGAAATCAGAGCAGACTCATATGGCGTGTCCTCACTGCGCCACCGTCAGGGCGGATTGGACCAGCCGGCGAGTCGATTGAATGATCATCAAAGACCTTCGGTGACCGAGACTCAACAACTTTCTGGTAGAATAGCGGGGCTGGCAATTACGACTCTCCTAAAATTCCTCAACATAGCTTACAATGCCTGACTCGAGAACGATATTGCCAAGTCCCTGGTGGACGTTCAAACTTAATCTGCCAGAAAATTGTGGATAGCGATAATTTAAAATCATTCAGCCTTCCTCGACGGTCTTGGAGGACGAACCTTCTTTTGATGATTGCTAACTTCGCAAGGATTTGCCTCCCTGAGATTGCTGAAAGTATGCCTTCAGGTGTACAAGGTCGACAATAGAACCGAGCAGGACGGCGAGCTTGGGCAGTTAGGTAGCCAACGCTCAAGTCAAAGACTGAGAATCCAGACTCGAAGACTTTTTCGTGGGTATAGAAATTCCTGCAGATTTGGATAGCGAATCTACGACTGGGCAGCTTGAATTGGACAGGCATACCTACCCACCTATCACTTGCTACCCCCTTCCCTCTTCCCCATAACACACTCTTCAGCCTTACATCCAACAACGTATGATCATGAACAAGACATCGCAACTCCTGACGCAATCCGAATGGCAAGAGCGGTAAGTTTCTTGCCATCGAGGCTGCTTACTTGAAGTCTCTGACAAGAAGTAGTATGCTCGAGACTGGAGAGTATTCCGATCTCGTCCTCCGCTGCAGCGATGGAACGTCCTTCAAGGTACATAAGAACGTAGTCTGCTACCAATCGACATTCTTCAAGAAAGCGTGTTCTGGTGGAAGTTGGGTCTTCGAGAAAGAGGGTGTCTGAATCAGATCAAGCATTCACTTGTTCGATTGTATGCAGAGAAACGTAGTGGGGTGCCAGTTTAGTGTAGAGGTAATTTAGCCAAAATAGATTAAATACAACGTCGTAACGAAAGGCGGAAAGCAGGAACTTTAAGGTCAATGTATGAAAACTTCGATAAACTAGTCCCACCAAGCCCACTCTCATCCTACTCAGGATGGACTGTGCCCATATTGCACAGCCCGAGCCATGATGATAGGACCTTTTGCACACACGTCATTACGAAAGCCCATGTGACCCTCGGCAGGACATGCGTAATGCTGCCATGCCCCACCGGTACAGAAAACCACTACGTTAAATGGCCGGTTTCCGGCGTGGACTTCGATAGTACCTCCGTGTTGTTCTAAGGTTCATGCGTTAGAAGTCTTTGGCGACACTTGTCCTTATGAATTCATAGAACGCATTACTTTAAGGGGTTGTGGAAGGTACACGTACCAACTGACGCTCCGTACCCGCAGTCAAATCCGCCGTGTTCGTTGTTGTTGCAAGTGAAATAAGCAGGCCACTGCAGGTTGTTCCACTTTCCTACCCAGACGCATGGAACTCCAAATGGTAATTCTGCGGCCGCGTCTGCAACGGTCGGAGTTTCTTTGTCGGCTAGGGAGAGGTGGAGGAAGGGTAGGCTCCATAGGAGAGACTGGGGAAACCGCATAGTGATGGTGATTGATGGAAGGTCGAAGACTCCGAGTAAAGATTGTATGGTTGAGCGGAGGCTATTGTATGGTTGAGCGGAGGCTATTGTATGATTCAGCGGAAGCTATAGCACAACACAGTGGTGGATGGCATCTCTTTATCCTGCAAGTTTAACGGGCTTGTTTCTATTGTTAGCACATACTCATCTAACACTGTAATTACCATCGACGACAGGGAATATATTTATACACAAGAGAAAGTATACATAGTACCTCCGTTATTCCGTACAAGGAATGATTGTGTGGACCATGCAATGTCAAGTAGAGCTCTCTATCAAGTCAATATCGCCTCCACGAGTGAGCTTGATTAGTCTCCGCTCTTCACCTTGAGTAAACCATGAAGGCAGGATCCTCGTACCGTATATTCTGTGCAAAGTCGTACGAGAGGTAAGGATTATCGGCGCTCTTTAATCCATGTTCGGCCCTACCTTTTAAATCGAGTGGTGCTGCCGAGGACTTCATCCTATCTTCTATATATACGATTAGACATTAAACTATCAATCTCTTAAAGTAACCTACGAAAATGGTGTAGCGTCAACGGATTGTAAGAGACTGGAAATAGGCTGTCCGGATTAGGCGAATAGTATAGCTGCTTTTCGTGCAGATTCTAAGGATTCTGAGGATTCTAAGAATAATAAAAACATTAACGTATATTGGCGGGTTAGGTTTATAATACCAAAAAGATAGCTACATAGATATTTGAACTCACTTACTAGGAGATTCTTAGAAGTTATATTGCTACGTCGGGAAAAGTACAAGGTGCTTAGGCCACAAGAACCTATTAAAACCACGAGCTCTATATTTAATTCTATACGTAGAGGAATCGAACCTCTAAGCTACCGTCCCGGTTCCTTACTCGGAAGGGAAAGGCTAGGAGAGCGTATTTGGTATTCCGTCCTAAATAACTCGCCTTTCCTCCTATCTCATGTTACCTTAACGGATACCCCAAAACTCTGCACGTAAGAAGTTTAGATTACTCTGGCTCTCTCGTAATGAGACGAAAGGTTACCAGGTGACAAAATCAATCTCTCAATGAGAGAATTGCGAGCAAAGGGTTCAGGGTCACGTGTTCGTCCAAATCTGCCGAAAAGTTAAAGCCTATGTCAGCTTCAATCCCACACTCTCTCCCTCACACAGAAACTCACAAGGATCCCCCAAACCATCGAAATGGCCGAAGAAATCCCCGAAGTCGTTGCTCTTGACCCAGAAGAGTCCGTAGAGCCCCAGGATGAAGCTACGGAAGCTACTGAATCCACCGCGCTCACGACCACGAACCCGGAGAAGAAAGTAAAGCGCGTCAAGAAAGTTAAGAAGAGACGCCCGGCGAGACCTCAGGTTGATCCCGCGACATTCAAAACAGAACCGCCTCCACAGACGGGAACAATATTCAACATCTGGTACAACAAATGGTCAGGAGGCGATCGCGACACACCCGTTCAACAGGCCGCGCCGAATCGATGTCACGTCGATAGAGACTCAGGATATACGCGCGCCGACACTACTCCAGGCGCGTTCTTCTGTTTGTTCTTCGCGCGAGGCATCTGCCCGAAAGGAAAAGACTGTCAATACCTCCATCGGTTGCCCGGACTCCACGACATCTTCAATCCTAATGTGGACTGCTTTGGTCGCGACAAATTCGCAGATTATCGGGATGATATGGGAGGTGTGGGAAGTTTCATGCGGCAAAATCGGACATTGTACGTAGGCCGGATACATGTTACAGATGATATCGAAGAGGTGGTTGCCAGGCACTTCCAGGAATGGGGTCAAATCGACAGGACAAGGGTTTTGAACACTCGTGGTGTGGCTTTTGTCACATACACCAATCTAGCGAATTCGGAATTTGCGAAGGAGGCTATGGCGCATCAGTCTTTAGATCATGACGAAGTTCTCAACGTGCGATGGGCGACCGTAGATCCGAATCCTGCGGCACAGAAGCGAGAAGCACGCGCAATCGAGGAGCAAGCAGCAAACGCGATTAGGGCCGCTTTACCACCGGAGTATGTTGCAGAGTTGGAAGGAAGAGCCCCGGAATCCAACAAGAGGAGGAAAATCGAGGGCACCCTTGGGTTGGAAGGATATGAAGCTCCGGATGACATTTGGTGGGCAAGAGAAAAGTCAAATTGGCTGGCTGGGCAAATAGGCATTGAAGGAGTGGAGACGACACAGCAACAAGAACAACAAATGATTGAGCCAGCGGCTGTAGAAGAGAATAGCGGCATCTTCTCGTCATCAACATTGGCGGCGTTGAAGGGACGGACGGTATCCACAGCGACAAAAAAGGCATCTGCACCTATCGGTCCCCTTGTGGGCTATGGAAGCGACAGTGATGAGGATGATTGAAGAAGAGGGGCAGATTTACTTGACGCGACTTTGAGGCTTCTGCGAAGGTCAGGATTACTTTCAGCGAGTCTAATTGATTGGAGTGAACGTCAGGAGACTCGAAAAGAAGAAGTTGTTAACAACAAAAGCTGGAGCTAGGAATAACCTAGGCAATCATGATGCGCGACAGCAGTGCTTCTAGTGGGTGAATGATGTCCTTTCCAGAATTCAATGACAGAGCTGACAGAATACTGCAGTGCTGAAGTTTATAGTGAACCAAATCACGCCCGCGCAAATCGAAGTGAAGAGTGAGAAGTTTCACGAATCAGGGCCGCCTACATGTAATGGTTTCCACATATCCTCTCTCTTGTGCGATGACAGAATCTTCCAAGGGAAATCTTTCTGCCACTTTCTTCCGCCCGACAGTCGTCTCTCCCGCATTTCCTGTTCCCTTTCCCAACCTGCCGGCGAGTCGCATGGCCCCTCTGTGCCTTGCCATGTTGTAATATATGCAGCGGAAATAAAATGCCGCGTTCCACCATTCACTGAAATCAAAAACTACTGAGAGTAGGATAGAGTGAGCCGTAGGAAATCTTCATGGGCTGATGTCAATATACTGCGATTCCTACATTTTGAATTCAAGTGCTAGAGTAGCTAACATTGAACCGTTTTGTCATAATCAAGAGGGCTGGGCGAGGGAACAAAATTCGGTACACCAAAGCTTGCCTTCTCACAGATCAGGAGCATATGCTCAAGTGACGCTTGTATCTATTTGTTACGATATCATTCTCGTCGAGCTGTTGCTGAACGCGACACGATTGAGAACAGGAGGTGAACTTTATTCATACATATATCCTGTTATCCACAAAAGAACGTCCCAAATTTGTGTGTGATCCGGCGTATGGCCATTTCTTCATGCAAGCACGAAGACCTCTCCATTCCCAAGCTCCTTGCAAATCGGCCTATCATCCTGTTCTCCCCAGTCCCCGCCGTCAAATTTAGCATCTGCAAAGGTTTTTTTGGTCTTTTGTTGGAACCAACCCAAAAATCCCCGATATTCTAATTCTTCATCATGCGTTGGAACCCAATACTTCGGCTTCAAGATAATGGCGAGCTTTGATCCGTTATCAACGCCTAGGTTTGCCTCCTGAGGCGCCCAAGCTGGATTTAAACCATGGAGTAACAGTAGTGGCTTGCTGTATGTAGTCGCCCATTTTGCGTTGATCAATCGATGCGCGTGTATGCCATGTGGAGAGTAAAGGATCGTTTCGACTTGCGCATCGGAAGATTTGAACTGGGCTGGAGAGAATGCAAGCAGTGTAGCCCAGTGGAGTTCAGGGTAAGTACCGCCATCAGGAAGTCGGCCAACGCGAACATAATTTGGCAAGATGGCTGAGTCGTGAGTCTGCCAAAGTGACTGAGGAGAATCTATGTCGAGGTCTGGCATGGATTCCACGGTCCGAAAGTGATTCCACTTCTTGACATCCTCGACAACAGAAGCTATTGAAACAAATGGCACTGAAGGATCAATCTGTTCTAGAGTTGCACGGTCGCAATGGTCGCCAAGATGATGGGAGACAAACACCGCGTCAGGATGCCCTTTGTCTTCAAGGTCAAGGTTTGCGTTTGTGGCTGCGCCTTCGATGTCTAGAATTAGGCTTTGGACTTGCTTGATGGTTTTGTATTTGCTTGGAATGGCGTGGTTCATGGCTATGAACCAGCGACTGACATAGACGTATTCAGTATCCAACCAGGGGTCGAGAATAACATGAAAATAGGATCTTTGGGGGTCTTTGTCCTCGGCATCTTTCGTTGGGGGTGTAGGAAATGAAATCAACCATGACGTATCCGCATTCAGATGAGTGAGAATGGGTCTGCAAAGCTGCAGCTTGGGCAACGCAGAATCGGTTGCCATCGTGCCCGCTGATTAGAACTTAACAATGTTTGCTGTGAGCGAAGACGCGAAACAAATAGACAGTAGATGAGAGGATTGAGACGAATAGTCGACCCAAAGTATGAAAGTAAGACCCTAATATTGGATATGCCGTAAGATGTTTTCTATAGGTGGAAGCGGGAAGCGAGTCTGCTGGCAACCACCAGTGCCACCCTATCGAGACATGATAGGCGTTGGCATCCCTGAATGAAGGCGACATGACGAGCAAACCAATGAGCAGCTGCAGTGATTATCATGGGGTTCTGAATATGTAATGAGATCTGCCAGACCGGCCGCATTGAACCAAGCGAAGTCAAAGAGAGAGAGAGAGAGAGAGAGAGAGAGAGAGGTTCGCGAGGGAGATGGGTAAGATGTGACGAAGTCTCAAAGGTGAAAGGGACTGAATTGTTGGACGGCGGCGACGGCGACCTCAGAGCTGTGATCGGTCGGCGCTTTAACAGTTCCGACTAGCGCGTGCATTTTAGTTCCATCATCGCGGATGCTCACACAAGAACTAATGAACTTCCACTTTCTCCAACCCGACGATACAATGGCGCCTGCAAGTAGGGGCCTTCCGGGACCTCTGGCTGGCTTTCAATCGAGATCGACTCCCAACCTGCCTACTGTCAACTCATTCCGCAAGCCAGAAGATGCCAAATTACCGTCCACTTCAGAAGAGACCACGAAGGATGAGCTGTTAGGGACAACGTTTGCAGAAGATAGAAGTCTCGAAGCCTTTTCGACTGAATCTGACAGCTCTGAAGATGATGCTGTCCATTCGCAAGGCCTTCACAACCGCCGCCTGTATAGCAACCACTCGTCGCGAACACATCTCAATCTATTACCGAGCAAATCGCAACTATTCCCACCTTTCTACAACAGACCGCCAACGCCGTTACCACCCTCGCCTTCTTTGACTTCCCTCCTTCGACCCTCCTTCAGTGCACACACCTCGCATCCCACTACTCCAGAATCCAGCGATGCAGAGTCCCAAATAGGAGCAAGTACAGCAGCAGCTGTTGCGAAAAGCGCAAAATCTGCCCCCAATGTGCCTCGCGCATCGCCAAAGGTGCCTACCTACGAGTACTATGGCTTTGCCGTCTATCTAGCTAGTTCGGCCGCTTTCTTGATGTACCTTCTCTGGTCCTTCCTGCCGTCACCATTCCTCCATCAATTGGGAATACACTACTATCCCAACAGATGGTGGGCGATTGCTATTCCGGCTTGGCTGGTAGTCCTGTTGGTCTATATTTTTGTCGCACTTGCGAGCTACAATACCGGATATCTCACTCTGCCCATGACTAGCATCGAGAATATTGTGGATGAGGCCGCCCAGATTGCGATTGTTGATAGAGAGGGCAAGATCATTCGGCAGAAGAAGAACAGCAGATTCGAGAGCAAGAAGGGAAAGTCTGGAGGCAAACACAGTCGACAGAGCTCTCTTGGAATCAAGATGAGTGGACCAGGATTGATGCCGAAAGATGTGGATTGGAGAAACATGTGGAATGAATCTACAGATGCTGTCATGGATGTGCCCATCGGCGGCGTTTGTGAGATACTTTACGGCGCTGGTAGAGAAGAGGACGAAGTAGCCAGCCGTATGGAGGCCGAGGCTTCGTGAGTACTCTAACAAATCCTCTGCCGTGTTATCTTCCACCATCGCCTCTTCTTCGTAGTCTCCGAACCTCGCCGTCTTGATTGTGTATCTGGATCCCAGCGGATCCGAGATCTGATGGCGTTGTAAATTCCGCCTACTGTGGTATATCGCCTACCCTCGTTTCCCAACCCGTGCAAACTCAAGCAAACGACTAGTGGGGTCCGCGCTGTCGGCGGGAGACTCGTACTTCAGGAATCGGCACCTCCGATTCGCGGCACCTAGCTGATCTTATCATGAACTGAGTCTTTGAGTTAGAACCTCAAGCAACGACTTCTTTTCAATGACATTCTCTGCCAGGGATATCTTTAGCTTGTCACATGAATGGGCCTCGAGGAAATGATCCGCAACAAGTCAGGTTTTCGCCAACGCCGAAACTTGCTCCACCTCCACTATACCCCAGATTTGGTAAGCCCCGCCTTTATCCAGCGCGGAACCAGGCCGAAGAAACGACCAGGTCCAAACAAGAGGTGTTCCCTCCTGAATCAACTACCGAATTACTATGTATACAAGGCGACGTCAGATTGCCATTTCAGCACTTTGACAGCCTACCTTCTCGAAATCTTAAAGCAATTCCACCTCGGTAACTCGCAGCCAACTTTGCCAAATTTTGGCAATTAAACTTACCATACCAAAGCTTACTAGGTATTCTGGCATATGAATTGAGCTTCGGAGGTCAGTTGTCCCTCTATGAGATTCTGACTGTGTTCTTAATTGAGAACGGGAACTGGTTATTGAATAACAACTTCGGCTTTCAAATTGTTCGGAAACTAACACCTTTCTAGCCTATATCTTCATTCATCGTCTCTCCACATTTCGTATCAAGAACGAGGCTATATTTTTACTTTAAGTTTGGGACTGATTACGATCAACTTCACATTCAAATTTCAGGGGTTTTAAGCCATGGTCCACTCATCTATCGACTCTCTCCCACCCTTCCCTAAGGATCTCCCTCTGGCGCCTATCGCCCGCGTGTCTTCTAAGAAACTTCTCGATGGCGATCAAGCGGAAGGCGCCGCGGTTCTCGAAGCCTGTCGCACTTATGGGTTCTTCTACCTCGATTTGACCGACTCTCCAAAAGGCGAGGACTTGCTTCGTGAAAGTGAGGAGCTCCTCGCTCTTTCCAAGAAAGCCTTCTCATCGCATTCCATCGAGGAGAAAAACAGTTTCCATCTTCAAAAAGGCGTTTCGATGTTCGGCTACAAAGCTGCTGGAACCGTCAAAGCAACGGATCCCCACAAAAGACCAGATACCACGGAGTTTTTCAACATCAGCAAAGATCACATGCATGGGATCGTTCCGACTCGAGACTACCCAAGTACTATTGAAGAGGCTCGACCCCTGCTGAAAGCTTTCACGAAAAATGCCCATGAAACAGGCATGAGCGTCCTCCGCACTCTCGCAATGGCCCTTGATCTTCGCCCCGATATTTTCACGGAAGGCAATATCTTCGATAAACCTGCTGGTGACCACTGTCGGCTCACTCACAAATTTCCACATTCTTCAGATAGGAATGCGATTGGGCTACCTAGCCACACTGACTTTGGCTCCATCACAGTTTTGTTCACCTGGCTGGGCGGATTACAAATTCAATTGCCGACGGATCGGTCCTGGGTGTACGTCAAACCTCTGGCAGGCCATGCAATCATCAATTTGGGAGACGCGATGGTGAAGTTTACAAATGGGGCGTTGAAAAGTGCGAATCATCGGGTTGTTCCTTCGCCTGGAGCACAGGGAGATGAGGAGAGATATTCTGTTGTCTATTTCGTTAGGCCGTGCAATGATACTTTGATGAAGCCGGTGGGGGATTTTGAGAATGGGACGCATGTTAAGGTTGGAGGGAAGGTTAGTGTCGGGGAGGAGGAGGGGAAGGTTTATACGGCTGGGGAATGGATGGTTAAGAGGGCTGTCCAGCTTGGTAGTTAGCGCAGAGATGCTCGGGTGTATCCATTACTATGAGTATTCGGCTCGAGACAAAAGAAATCAAATTTGAAGCTGCCAAAACGAAAGATTTTGACATGCCATTCATTCCCGCTGCTCTATCATGCATTACCCAATCGAGCGCACCCCACTAAAAGATTGGTCATGACCCAAGCTTCGTTTAACCCTTGTTTGTGTTTTGCTACAACCATATCCTCCCTCCCACGATGGCGAGATGATACTCAGGAATCTTCGAGCTGGAAGAGCACATCCTCAGAGCTTCTATCAAAGCAAGAGCTTCTTCTCAGCGTCATCGCGACGATGTGAGATAAGAGACACTGTGGAACTGCCGCCTCGAACTTGTCCAAAATATCAAGGTGCGATATCTATTCTACACCACTCACAAGCTGTCAGAACCCTAACAAAGAGACTAGAGATCAATCACAATGATCTCCTCTGCCTCCAGTGGCCCTCCCCACCGCGTAACATCCTGATCACGAAGAAGACGGATTCTCCCAGTATTACCGAAGCCTCGATAGAGTTCGCGAAACATGTGCACTCCTCTTACCCCGATATAAATTTCATTCTAGAACGGAATGCGGCTGAAGAGATTCACGAAAGACTGCCATTCCCGGTCTATTCCGTGTCGTCCTCCAAGGACGAAGCTGAACCAGCGCTACACGAGAAGGTTGATCTGATATCTACGCTAGGAGGTGATGGAACGATATTGCATGCCTCGTCTCTCTTTGCGACCGCAAGAAACGTACCTCCGATACTTTCATTTAGTATGGGCACGTTGGGATTTCTTGGAGAATGGAAGTTCAAGGAATACAAGAGAGCGTTTAGGGAGGTCTACATGTCTGGGGCTACGACTGGAAATGACAATTACTTGAAAGAGAATACAAATCAGGACAACCAGAAAGAGATATCAAGCACGGAAGTGGGACCGCACGAGGTACATGGCACACCCACTGGTTGGTCCTCCATACGCGGGAAATCAATGGGCTCGAATCGCGGTGCTCGCGTGCTACTTCGGAATAGGCTGAAAGTTGGCGTCTTCGGCCCTGATGGACAAAGAGTCAGCGGGGACGACAGCGTCGCCTCTGCTAAGGGCGATGTCTACGCTATGAACGAAGTAATCATGCACCGAGGCGCAACGCCGCATCTCGCAATCATCGAAGTATCGATCGGTGGAAGGTTCTTGACAGAAGCAGTAGCGGATGGCATGATTATATCGACACCAACAGGGAGCACGGCATATAGTCTCAGTAGTGGAGGAAGTATTGTCCACCCACTCGTTTCTTCGCTCCTCCTTACTCCAATTTGTCCTCGAAGTCTAAGTTTCAGACCACTCGTTCTTCCAGCAAATACACCCATCTCTCTTCGTCTAAGCGAGAAGAACAGGGGTAGAGAAGTGGAGGTCAGTATCGACGGTGTTCGTCGATCACAAGGGCTTGGACTGGGCATGGAAGTTCGAGTCTGGGGCGAGACGATCAAGGATAGACAGGGCAATTGGACTGGTGGTGTACCGAGTGTGGTTAGGGGTGCAGTGGGGGGTGATGTGAGTGGGGAGGACCATTGGGTTGGTGGATTGAATGGGTTATTGAAGTTCAACTATCCGTTCGGCGAGGAGAGTGCTTGACTACGAAAACGAGGGAGTGGAAATGTAAGGAATGCTTGTTCATGGAGAAGTTGTTGTTGTGAGGATTGCCGTCTCCATCTTCGCAGCCCCAAGCAGTCGCTCGTGATAATGATATACATGCATGCACGCCCACAACGTCACCAGCCAGGCCAAGTTCCCAACCTTTCAAAGCGTCGCCCCTATTCTTTCAGCCTGTTCGTCGCCCCTATCCTTTCAGCCTTCTCCTCTCCAAAGCCTACTGCTACCGAAAAAGGAAAAGGTCAAAGGTCGGTAGATTCGAACCAATAGAAGGTTCTGGAAGCTTCTCTACTAATGCGTCATTGGCCAGGATCACTCACGCCTGTTTATCAAGTGAGCCCTGAAGAACAGTTCATTACACACTACTCCAAGAAACAAACGCAGACACCAAACCTCACCCTATAAATACTACGCCTCACACCCATCCCTCCGAGGAATTCACAACTGTCACTTTATCATGGTAGTCGAAACCAAGCTCTACGATCAGCTATGTAAGTCTCAATCCCGCTTTCCCCCGCCAGCCTCAATCACTCCACCGCTAGATCCATACTAACAACCACAATCAGCAATCAAGCCAGATGCCACGCAAGATGAAATCAAGAAGGCATACAAGAAGGGAGCCATGAAATGGCATCCCGACAAGAACAAAGATAATCCCAATGCCAGCGAGAAATTCAAAGGTATACAGATACCCCGCCCTCTGCCAGCCACGAACAATTAGCTAACTATACACGGCAGAACTTTCGCAAGCCTACGAAATCCTTTCCGACCCCGAGAAACGCAAAACTTATGACCAACATGGACTCGAGTGGATACTGCGCGGTGGCCCCTCAATGGCAGATGCCGGTCCAACGCCAGGAGGCATGCCCGGCGGTGCAGGAGGTATGCCCGGGGGATTCAACTTTGGCGGCATGCCAGGAGGAAGAGGAGGCGGCGCACAAACCTTCCACTTCTCGTCAGGCGGACCCGGAGGTGGAAGCTTCAATTTCAGTAACCCAGAAGATATATTCGCCGATTTCTTCCGACAATCGAGCGGGGGCATGGACGATGACATGGGCGGGATCCCGGGTATGGGCGGTGGTTTCCGTGGATTTGGGGGTATGCCTCAAGCTTCGAGAGCGGGTGGAAGGAGAGCGTCGCGGTTCAATGATGTGAACGGCGGGCCGCGACAACCGACACCTGAAGTTACCGTCTTGGAGAGACCGCTCATGGTTTCGTTAGAGGACCTGTACAAGGGCACGACCAAGAAAATGAAGATACAGAGGAAGAAGTTCAATGACGGAACGGGCAAACTTGAGAAAGAAGAGAGGCTGCTCACAATGCCAATCAAACCTGGTTTCAAGGCTGGTGGTAAATTTAAATTCACAGATGTGGGCGATCAAGTCGAGGGCGGAACGCAGGATATGCATTTTGTCGTCAAAGAGGTAAGTTCTCTTCAATTTCTGGTCTCTGCCCTTTGCCTCGATGCACAAGATAACTAACTCGATCGCAACAGAAACCTCACCCCCTCTTCCTCCGCGAAGGCGATGATCTGAAACACGACGTTGAGATCGATCTCAAGGAAGCCCTCACAGGCTGGTCCAAAACCGTCCAAACAATCGACGGCAAGTCATTACAAGTCGCCCACTCAGGCCCCACACCACCCACATGGACAGAGAAGTTTCCAAATCTGGGTATGCCGAAGTCGAAGAAACCGACGGAGAGGGGAGATTTTGTTGTCGGCGTGAAGATCAAGTATCCGACCAGTTTGACGCGGGAACAGAAGGACCAGTTGAAGAAAATCTTGTAAAAGAAGAAGGAGGTTGGTGTTTTTTTAAATAATGATTGATGGGGACGATGGGATGAGTTATGAGTATGATTTGAGCATTGTGGAGCGACTCATGCCGACGCCTATGCAGCCTTTTTCCTTCTTGGCGTTCAAGGAGCGTACAGAGCGATATTGGGATACTGATACTTTGTGGCCAAGGCAGAAGTTGCCTGACCCTGCGTTGCGTTTCTTTTTGGTCGATAAAGAATGTTTCTTGTACAATTGATACAACTGAGTTATGTTGAATTGGCTATTGGATTTTTCTGGCCCTTTCTTATGGCTCTAGGCTGCTGCTAGATTGAAGCTGGTAAGAGGTGATGATGGATTTGACTTGAACTTGTGAGCATGCTTTTATAGTCGACTTCCTGCTCGTGCCGTACGCGGTCTTCTTGAAATATCCCGAGGTCTTTAAATCAGGGATTTCATCTTCATCAATGTCTCCTCAAGTTCGTATCCTGTGATGCGATGAGTACGCGAGTCCTCTCATCTCGAAATCAGCCTTTGGGCTACCCTCGATGTTATGTTTGCTCCGAAAATCCCTCGCGCTTTCCACTTGCTCTGCGAGTGATTTTGAGAGTATGTATGTAGCTTGGAAACCCCCACTCCATTCTCCCTCTGCTCTCGAGAGTGCATGTAAAATCGCATCGCGTATATGATATTTTGGGGTTTTAATTTGTTGATATTTAAGATATACAAAATAGGAGATATGTAGCCATACACCAGATATTACTTGCTCCGGAATGTCAAATCTCAGGTCTGGAATTTACCGATATACCACGAGCACGCGTGACAATGGAAGGAGTTTCTTTAATCTTCGATTCGTAATTGAGAGTGCTGAGCTTTGGAGCGGTATATTCATTAACATGGAGAGTAGATGGGACGGGGAAAAGTGTGGTTTGCGTAGCGGCTGGATAGATAGATAGTTAATAGATAGATATCTCGAGTCATGACATGTTGGTTTAGTTGCGCGAGTCTTTGCGGATCGAATACTTCTTCATGTGTCATAGAGCCTTCGTCGGGGTCATCGTGCAATCCTGGATGGAAGTCCCTCGTTGGCATTTCTATGATAGATACCCACTTAGGTATAGCGAGGCTGTCCACGTCTTGATACCGTCGGGGACATTGGGAGAGTCGTAGATGGTAGTAGCATATGAGCTTGAAGACCATCGTTGTCACTGAACTAGCCGTTACCTATTCCATCTCTGCGCCGCTGTCTCGAGCCCAAGGGCGGATTCGTCCGGTCCTGCCCGGTGGGTCTACATCCACCAATATCAACAGCGTCGTCCAGCCCCGTCTATCAACAACCAACCCAAAGCCACTTCACGTACGAAGGAAGTATTACCGAGACGATGAACAGTAGCACCCAAACTCCTCGAATTCTCCATCAGCAGCCAGTGAGAACGACCAAGCAGCTCGGACATCAGCACTCCCCAATCTGCGAATTAGCCGCCAAACCGAGAGGTTACAGTGGGCGCAGCATGCCTCTTCGAATCTGGAAATCCACGATGATGGTTTGGTCAGGACTCGGGCCAACGGCGCTTCTAGAACTAGCGCCCGAGCCTCCACCTGTTCTATTTTTGGAGTTGAGATTTGTGACGGTGACGGTCGAGTTCGGGACTCAGGAGCCTTTGCGAGCGCGAGTCATTTCTTGACATCGCTTGTTTTTGTTGGAAGTCGATGAATCGCAGTGACAGTTAGGAGCGACTGGTGGATGGATGTCGGTTTGGATTTCTTTGATGCATCAATGGTGCTGTAAGAGTTGGGGATATCTTGACATTCAATCCATCTGTGTGCCGGGAGTGAGCAGAATAATAGGCAACAGCGACTCCGGTATTGCTCAAGAGACGTGGTGTACGATATGATGATATACTTCTATCTATGTGGTGTTGACAGCCCTATAAAAAGCGCCTACAATGTACTCAACACCCGTAAAAAAAAGTAGAGAAACGCCAATCTATATCATGCAAGAGAAAGAAAGACTGGTATCTAATGTAAAGCCCCTGCCAACGAAAACGAAAGTGCTCCTATCACACCCCAAAGCTCCTTCGCTGAAAGTAAAACTATTCCGATGATGAATCAGCAGTTGACGGTAAGATTCACTGATCACCACCAACAGGAGGTTTCTCCCAATGCCTCAGCATTTGATCGACCGCCCAATTCCATTCGACAGTGAAAGCATTGGCTAATTGTGCAACACCTTGGGCTGTTGGCATTTGGCCGCCCCACATTGCTGGGAGGGATGCTTGATACTGGGCGTAGCTTGGAATGAGAGAGCTGTGAGGGAAGATGTCAGTGGTTACTCCAGTACTTATAGAATCAGTACTTGAATGTTACTTACTCATTCTTGATCTTGGTTAGGACAAGCCAGCAAAAGTTCCAGCTTCTATTGCTGGAAGGATCGCTGTAGACGCGATTTTTGGCTTCGTCGAGGCAAGAGGAGCTGGGTGAGGTGGTAAGCAAAGGCAGTCAAGAGAGGGTGGAGCAAGCGGACTTGAACGGATAGTTTTTGGTCAGGCTTCTAAGCTCTGTCAATAGCATGTTGCTGTTGACGTAGTATGCCCCTGTTATGTTAGTTAGTGAAACGATGTATGTACTGCAGGCTTGAGGCTTTCTACTAACAGGCTTTGGTCATGGCCTCGCTGACTTCTGTCGTTGCAGTTGCAGCTAGACATCTCTCTATCCTTCGAAGCTCTGCAAGGGTATTGACACGTTGGGTGCGAAGTGCCTGCACCATCTAATCTTATCAGCCTGTGCTCAAAGTGATGAAGCATGCACTACTCACTTCGACGGCTGACCCTGGATCAGACATTGGCAACAACCTCTGCAAACTCGGCCACCCGGAAGAAAAAATGGTGGAAGGTAGATAGCTTTTCGTGGGATAAGTGAAGTCAAAGTCGCAACCTTCTGCCCTTGGTGGATTGTGTTCTGGATTCTTACTGCTTGGTGAACCTGTTTGGTGATGATGATGCGATGCTGAGTGAGCGAAGGTGAAGTCTATATGCTGATTCTGAGTAGATGTATCTGGCGCTCCCATGTCCCCAAAAGACTTCACACAGGGCTAGACAAAGAAAAAGAATGAATAACCGTAAACGGAAATCCGCATCTCGTAACAAGCCTTTCGTGTCAATCCCGAAGACACGAATGCTGAGCCCTGTAAGATTTTTTTTATTTTTCCCCTCGAGTGGAATTGGAGGCGTTGCAATGCCGAGTCGTGTTCAAAAGTGCCCGGACTCGATGGATGACTGTAACTAAAACCTAAGATAGGATAAGAGAACAGGGACAAGAAGAAGAAATGTGGATGTGTAGACTGTGATTGGTACAATGAACAAGGGAAAATGACGAAGAAGGAAGGATATAATCCGAGAGCTGAACGAAAAAGTAGGAGAAAATGTGTTAAGAATAATATCATAAGCCTGGATTGCGAAACCCTCCACCTTGTCACCCGTAAAAGGGCCCTGGTTAGAACGGGACGGGCCATGTATGTATATCTGGATAGCTTGAAGCACGTTCTTGACGATACTGTACAGGCCATGGGTGATGCCAATTCGCTGGATAGCATCGAAACGTAGATGCCATCGTGGGAGCACAGTCTCGAAAGCCTGAATGGTGCTAAATGAAGAGCGTGAAGCCACGAATGGCTCGAACAAACAGCCTGAGATGAGCATTTTGTGGCGGGGGGTGGCCGTGTATGAGGCTCAATCTCATCTTCGAGGCAGCCATAACGGGAGATGCAGGAGGCTCATCTCGTCGATTCAGGAACGAAGCGCTAAAGTGCACTACTTTTGGAGTTTGATCAGGTTGTAGGGTGTTATCACTGTTACGGGTTTGTAGTTGTCGAGGACGTGGTGGTGGCTGGGGCTGACGCAAAGTCGTCGGTGTCGGTCTCAAATTGCAAAGATCCGGCGCTTGGCCGAAAGGAGACAAAAGTATCCCAAATTAACTCTACGCTAAAATATGAAGCAACTGAACGGTTTTTCCTCGAATCTTTGCTTTTGACTCGTCCGTTCTATTCATGAACCGGACATTTTGGTGTGTTTAGGAGCTTGCGGACGCTGTGAAATGAATCAGTTTGGTGTCTGCGTTAGTTCGGCCGCTACTGCTTCAGCCTCAGGAGCCTGTCAAGTCATCTTTCTAGTATTTGTCCATCAAACTTCATATTTTTGACCATCTTTGCTGGAGAGAGACTACTTCCTTCCCTTCTCTTCTTTCACTAAGGCTATTTAAAGCGCTGTCGCATCAACCCTTTCCTATTCTTCACCATTACTCCTTCTGTCTTCTCTCGGGGCCGAAGGTGGGCTTTTCATTGCCGACTACAGTCTTCAAAACATTGCCCACACCTTGCAACATCCCACTTCCGCCTTGTATGATGTCCGAATAGCTATTGCTCATCAACTGAATGCCACTGACAAAGCCTTGTTCATCAAATGCGCAATGTCCCCCGGCCGGCGTATTGTCTATGGTCTGCATTGTAGCGATCTGATCTGGAGTCATGCCTGCAGCGACAGCTAGCTTTTCGTATGCAGATACAGCCTGAGGAATTGAGCCTTGAAGGGATGTGAGCTCGTTGACGGTGGTTTGGTAGTGAATCTTCGTGTTCTTCATGACGTTATTGGCGTCTTGAAAGGGGACCATTGGCGCCTGGCCGCCACAAGCAATCAGGACTCCAGCCCCGGGATAGTTCTTCATCTGAGCCGGAATGAAGTAGCCTAGAAGAGTGTCAGTATTCACTCTCATGTTCCGAATCCTGGACACCCACCAGCCATCATTATGCTGCCTCCGCTGACAGTGGTGAAGAAAACTTGGGAACTGTTGAACGCCATCATTTTTGGTAATTCGGTCTTGATGAGGTCGTTGACCGCCTGAGAGTGAGCTACGCCGTCAGTACGCTTAAGGCCAGCTCCGCCACCCCAGAAGAGGTTCGGATCTAGTCGTATTTCAGCCTTTGTTTATTTTCGCACGAAGCCATGGACTGTTTTGCTTACCTGGTGCCAGCACGGCAACGCCCATGAGATTTTTCTGCACTGCTTGGTTTGGCATATCAAAGAAGGATTGGCCTCCATCGCCATGCAACAGTACGTTAATTCCCATGGATCCTTGTGCATCAGGAGCCGCTGCTGCGCCAGGGACTTTGCTGGCTGCTTTGAACATGGTTGCCGGGCCAGATATTTTGTAGCGTATCGGCAGGCCACTTCATCTCATTAAATTACTGGCTTGGCTCAGAAGTACTAGGCTTACTTGATCTGCGCTGTTGTGTCGAGGATCATGGATCCATCGGTGGCCTTCGTCACACCCTGGAAATATCAGCGATGAGTAGCGGTAGCAGACGTAAACCGTACCTGAGGCTTTTTGGCCGCTGCTTGCTGGGCAGTTTGCTTTGATCTCTGCGGGGAGGCATGAGTGAATGCTGTGAGTAAAGCAGCGAGTGGAAGTAGTGATCCAAGGTAAACCATTTTGATGAACGCGTGTGGATGTGTTAGCCGTCAAGGCTCACCGTGTAAAGAATGAGTGGACAATTTAGATTACGATAGGAATGAGAGGATACTATTCATACCAAAACAGCAGTCGACGAGGAAGGAAGTATTGTGAAGAGAAGCGCTGAAGACAATAGAGGGATGCTCCATCACGAGACCATACATCTCTCACTCTCTAAAACCAAAGTCGGCACTCAAGCGGTCCAAGCAAAACAATTGTGTACTATTCTGGACTTTGGGAGATTGCATTGACCAATAAATATATCCCCAGAGGCTCTTTTGTGAGTCTTGGCCGAGCACACACAGTTTGAGGAGCCGCGATGAGGCGAGAAGCGTTTGAGAACGTGTCCATGCATCACAAACGGGTTTCTTCAAAGTTACTGCGGAAGAAACAGAGTTTCCTGGAGCAAGATGGTCCCGCCCAAGTAAGGAATGCGGGTCATTCCTATGCACAGGACGTTGTGGTTTTCGACGACGCGTCAGGTCAGGTTGTTTCTTGGGACATCATGTTGTGCTTGGTGCTTTCTCCTGCAATGAGCAGGGTTCTTGGCGAGAGAGAAAAGGTCTCGAAAGCTACGAGCTCCGTTGAAGCAGTTTTTTGATAAGAATGTTGTTGTTGTCGTCGCTTTGAGATTGGAGCGCGTGGAGACGTCAAGTCCTTGAAAGTCTACTGAGAGCACGCTAGCGAGTCGTGCCACTCCACCCCCACATCCCCACCCTGCTGATATGCTAGAGGCCAGTGCTCGTCAATGTCGCTATAGTCAAGGCTACATTCTTTGTATCTCGTCAGTTTTCTGATTGGGCCTCATGGTTGGATGACTTCTTCCTGCTCTTAATAATTCGGCCTAAGTGTGACGCGCGCGACATCGTAGCCAATCACATGGAACACGCTTTGGTCGACGGAAGATAAAGGATGTAAAGCATTGCCCTGAGTCTTGCGTTGTGTAAATTTCGCCCAACTCACATACACTCCTACCTCCTCAGATCGTGTACTTGAATTTTGGATGTCGATATCCAAGCATCTCCTCGGTCGTCTCCTGAAGCCTACAATCTCTTCTACCCTCGGATCTTTGTTTGTTTTCCCATTTACAGTACAATATGAGTACTGTCGAAAGCATGAGCGACATACACAGCATACCAATATTAATAGCGTGGCCAGTTGTGTATTTTGGTCTAATCGAGTCAGCACCACAGAACAGCTGATAGAGAATTCAAAACTTGGAGAAGAAGACTCACGCATCCTTGGCCAGATAAGTGAAAGTAGCGATGAAAGCCGCCATATTTGCAATCATGATCTGCACTCCCGTCGCCGTTGCTCTAACATAGTGTGGCGCAACATTATTTGCCAGCCATCCCATAACCAGTGGTGAGCATGGGAAGATACCCGCAGCAACTAGGAACGTGCCTCCATACTGTACGGAGGCTTTGGTACTGGCTATGAGCATGATGTAACCACCGATGGCGAGGATACAACCGGCAATCATAAAAGGACCACGCATGCGGTACTTGTCGGAGAGGTGGCTGACAAGGAGGACACTGAGAAATGCGAGAATATTTGGTGGGACGGTGAAGAGTTGGGCTCTGACGCTTGTGTAGCCTAAGCTTTTGATAATAGTTGGGAGGAAGAGGGAGTATGAGTATATTGGCGTGATGATGGCGAAGAAGTTCAGGGAGAGCAGGACGGTGTTCCAGTTCAAGATGGCAAGTCGCACCCAGTGCCAGGAGAACGATTCCGTGTCGACTATACCTGTCGCTGAGCCGTGAGAATCGAGCTTGAGCCGATGAAGTGCCGTGGTTCTCTCGCTAGGGGTCAGGAATTTGGCGTGTGCTGGTGTGTGAGGGAGGAAAAAGGAGGCTATGATCCCAAAGACGACTGTAATTGCGCCTGCAGATGTTAGCAATCGTCAAGATATATTGATTTCAACGTGATATACCTTCGACGAAAAAAATGAAAGACCAGCCGTTATAACCTGGTGTCTTGACCCTCGCCAGTCCAGTGGCAAGAAGACCACCAAGGGCTCCGCTTAGAGGTGCAGCGCAATAGAAGAGACCAATCCGGTACAGTAACTGATGTCTGCGGTAGAACATGGCGAGGTATATTATCACACCTCCCAGAAGTCCGCCTTCAGCGAGTCCCAAGAAAAATCTACAGATAAGAAGTCCAACATACGACCTCACAAATCCTATACAAAGCGAAACCAGACCCCATACTGTTACTAAAAATGGGAGATAGTAACCAGCTTGAAAGTATTTTAGCACAAGATTGCTCGGGACCTAGAGTGTTAGTAGGTTGTCGAAGTCCGGGAAAAGATAGGTGTCGTACATCGATGCAGATATATGGAACGTAAAAGACAGCCAATGCAATATTGAACTTGTTGGAATCGAGCTTGAGATCCGTAGCCAAACCATCTATCCGAGCGTTTCCAATGTTGGATCTATACTGTCAACACCTATCCTTGTATAAGGTTAGGAGAAAGATGGCACGTACCTGTCGATGAAAGCGAGTAGCCACAATCCAAACAACCAGGGGACGACATGCTTGTCGAATTTTCTCGTCAGCCGTTTATCAACATCAGGATCAATCACCATATCTTCCCATGATGGACTGGTGGGCTCGAGAGTCCTGGCCTGGTCTTCTTCTTTGCCTTTCTTTTCATCGAGAAGAGTCTCGCCTGGCACCTGCATTGCAGCCATTCTGATTGTTCTATACTCGTGGTTACGAGGCTTCAGTTTACGAAGAACGAACAATTGAAAGTCAGGAGGTTTGAAGCTAAGAATCACATTTACAAAAGTCCGAATGAGAGAGGAGATTGAAAAGACATTCTATAGTAAAGTCCGGAATGATCACGGGTACTTACTTCCGTCACAGACCATAGATGGCTGATCGCCTTCACAGCGAAGGGACGACGGGATATCTCCTGGGGTGTAAATGAGGGGAATTGGTGGCTAGTCCAGCGTACGAGGTACTGTGTGGTATGTAGAAGAAGCTCGGCACATCAAGCTCGGCACATCGCTGGACGAGCAATTTGTTAGATTAGGCATACTCAGCCTCTTGATCAGAACTAGGCCTGTATACAATATACAATACTCATGGATCTGCCAATGCGATGCGATGCGACATACTGATATTACATGCTGGTCGTGATGTTGATGCGGGTGTCGGTGGTGGTTAGGTTCGGAGGAGACTGGCTTCCGCATTCTTCGCCGTAGAACTATCGCAATCCGATTGCTCTTCTACAAAGACCATCATCTTTGTAAATAATGCTCAATCAGTCGCCTTCGCACTCTCCTCCTCTTTCCACAATCAAACAACCATGACCGAGGACGAGATATATCGAGCGTCAACCCAATACCGCTTATGGAACTTCACGCCCGAGCAGCTGGAACAACGGCGGAACAACACGAATGCCCTCGCCATCAAACAAACCAGAGCAGCTTTCAAACGCAAAAGAGACCTGCAAGCCCAACTCTCCTCGGCAGATGCAAGTGCGGCAACAAGTGAGGCCGAGGGCAATAGCAATGGCAATGGCAATGGCACCAATGGGGCTGAGAAGGCAGACTTGGAAGAGGTGGAATGTCTGACTCCTGACGAGGAGAAAAAGCTCGTAGCATATATGTGCTTCAATCTGCTGGAACTGGTCATGGAACAGAAGAGATTCGGGGAATTACCCATTCACGTAGCAGTAAGATGAGGTTTCTGATAATCAAAATGTGTACGAGCTGACCAACCCCAAGGGCACAGCAGTCCAGTTTCTCAAGCGATTCTACCTATCCCATTCACCCATAGACTACCACCCACGAAACCTGCTGCCTACAGCCATCTTCTTGGCTACAAAGACGGAAAATATCTATACCTCGCTTGAGCACTTTTCGGAAAAGTTGATGGCCGTGCCAGGCTTCAAGAAAGGCGGTTCCACCGATGCCATCCTCGCCCCCGAATTTATCCTCACCCAAGGTCTTCGCTTCTGCTTCGATGTCCGCCATCCTTTCCGCGCCCTCAGAGGCTTCTACTTCCAAGAACTTGCCATCCTAAAAGATATAGCCCAAGGAGGCCAGCCACCACCCGGCTTCACAACTCGTCCAGCGAAGCAGATACAAGAGGAGCTATTGCGCGGGAAAACCCCACAGAAATTCGTGGAAAGCTTGGAATACTATCCTCATGTCAAGGATACGCTTCAGCGCGCGGCTCTCCTTTCGGATGCCTACTTCCTATACACACCTGCACAGATCCACTTTGCAGCATGGTACATGCACAATCCCTTCATCTTGGAGTATTACATCGACCTCAAACTCTCCAACTCTGCTAACCCGCTGGTGAAAGATCGCCTTATGGAAGTCATACGAAACTGTGCTGCGTTGCTTGAGGAGAGTCAGAAGAAGGGACAGGAGGCGCCTGAAGAAATTGCAAGACTAAACAAGAAGCTGAACAAGTGTCAGAATCCGGACAAGAAGGATTTGATCAGTTTGAACAAGGCGACGAAAAGAGATGGGGTTGCGGATGGAGAAATATCGGAGAGTCAGGCAAAGAAGAGGAAATTGCAGAGAGAGCAGAACGAGAAGGAATCGGAAGATTTGTTTGGGCCGGCTTTGGTGAAGCCTGAAGCCGCATGATTCAGGTTCTTGCATGTTGATCTAAAGCGTGGCGTCTGGGAGTCTTTGGAATGTGGCAATTGGACCACGACTGGTTTCACGAAGCGCGGACGAAGCACAACACTATTGCTCGGCCACTTCAACAACAAACCTCCGCATGGATGTCCTCTCTACTCCAACCAAATACAGGAAGAGTACGATTTCTTGCAAAGCACCACCACCAGGGGTGACCATTTCGTAAACACCAGAAACCCGACACTGATCGGATAGAGGTCAGAAAAGTGGACATGAACTCATTACCGAAACTCAGTATCGCTTTCAGTTCGAGGAGTGCAAATTCATCACCTACGATTACCAAGCCCGGTGCCCAAGACAAGATGTGCGTAGCCCTGAGAGACGAGATGAGGTCTCTACGCGATGGGATCAGTTAATTGTTCATAATCACCTCTTTGACTACTCATCTAGATTTGCAGAATCTGTTGGACTTATTCCTTGAGAATAGGAAGCGCAAGTGCCTCGGCCGGAGAAGGTCGTCCATCCGGATTGATAGTGAGCAATATCTCAAGAAAACTGATGATGTAATTTGAGGGCGGTTGAATTTGCTCCATTTGCTCGAGAAAGCGTGGTCGAAAATAGAGTTCTCTTGAATAATATGCTCCGCAATCCCCCAGGCTATGTCAAACCTATCATTGAGAGAACCGGCCAGAGGGGTGTTTAAGATTTTGTGAAGCCTGGCGATAGACCTGGCGGCTTAAGGAGTCTCAACTGGCAGATCGGTTTCGATTCTGCTAGCAGGCCCTTGTATCCATCCAGAAAAGACCTGTCCAGGCCCGTTTCGAGCAGTTGTAGATGTAGCTATGTCGGTGGGCTTGGTCAGGACTCCGAATGCTGAGCTCCCAGGACTCTGCCCCCAATTCTCTTTTTCAACCTCAACCATGGCGTGATTCAGCCCATCACAGACGAGCAGTCACGAGACCCCAACCAATCAGAAGGCTCTGTTATAAAATCTTGGCAAATATGATCCACTTGAGCTTACTCATCAGCGGTCCAAGCTTTCGAATCTTCGGATACTTAATGAGCTCGCCCTCGCCCTCGATTTCTTTCCTTAGATTTCCTTCGGGATTCATACGGTACTACCTCCCTCTCCCTCTCCCTCTTCCTTCGATCTTCCACTAACATATTCAAAGGTCAATTTGAAACAATACAGAGAAGATTAGCATGGCCCCTGCACTAAGGATGACACGCTCAATCAAAGAGAAGCATAAATTTTTAATGTTTTTTCATTGCCTTCTCTCGTCTGCGGATGGGAGAGTGAAGAAGAAATATCTCCCTTTTCAATTCATTATGCCGTAGGGTTTCAGAATAACCCCCTCCTATCGCTGCGTTCAGCTTTTGCTCGGTCCAGTAAAGGGAATTAGGACGTCCTTGTTCACGGTTCAATAGATATATAGTACAGTCTTGAGTAGCTGCGAAGTAAACTCTTGTCTGGGGTTCAAACCCGATTGGAAAGCCTCGTGAACTAGACCTTGTTAAGAGAAATCTATCTTCTCTTCAGGACACACTTATAAGACAGCTCTATCGATGAGTCTAGAAATATATATACACACGGCTCTACAGCTTCATTGATGTATATACTCGCTTAGCTAGTACTTTAGGCCAGCCCAACGTACGAGAATAATATTAGTCAGCCTCCGTTTGCCCATCACAATGATCCTCGTGACATTAGGCGGACGAAACCCAGGCTCAAATACCGTGGTTGTGTAGAAATATCGATACCCCTCGTTAACTTCAAGAAATTGATCCATGGAAATAAGTAAAGTAATTTTTTTAAATACTATACGTATACGTAGGATAGATAATACGGGTACTAAGCTAGATAGTACAGTATAAGAAGGTATATATACAAAAGCGTTAGGATAGATAGCGAAGGGACCGCCGGTGCTTATCCTCTAACGCCTACGCTTCGTATACTGTCCTCGCTTAGAGAAGGAACGAAAGGCCTCTTAGTCCTAGAGATTAGGTTTTCACTCCATATATATAGATCGGTGGGTACACGGCGCCTCAGCTATTACACACCACGTAAAATCTGAATTACTACTACTATATAGTTGACGGAGTTGTTGACAACGACCTCCGCCATTCCAAGGTATATTTCGCAGTTGCCAATGCTAAAGGAGATCAAGTAAATACGGGTTTCAATTTTGTTTTCTCAACCTCCTCCCCTTTCGATTTTCCCAGCTGAAAACTCTCCATCTAAACAGTCGGCCACCCCTTCTCCCCAAACTTGAGCTTGTTCCATCCAAACTTCTTCTGTCCGTCCGCATATCCATCTCGCGTATCAACTAAACATAGCGAGTTAGCACAGACCAATCTCTCGCAACCCATCCACCAAAAGGGTAAATAGAAGAAGAAGAAAACTTACCGTAATGATAGTAAATCACAGGACCCTCAACAGGATCGATCATAGCTCCCTGCCCACCAGGAGCATAAACGAAGCTATGGGAAGGTAAAACCACAGTCCCAGCACCGTCCTTGCACTGATTGTCCTTCTTGTCCACGAACCCAGAATTCACATTTTTACTCCTGCACACCTTGATCTGATACTCTTTCCCAGGGGCGGGTTTACTCTTGTCCAGACCGCAACATTGGCCCTGGGAGAAGAAGAGGTAATACCAATCGCCGTATCGGAATATAAAGGGGGCTTCTGAGTTTTTCGCGCCTTCAGATGCTATGGCGATTTGTTTCGCATCACTGGTGGCGGTTTTGAGGGTTCCGGGGGAGATGTTGGCGTAGGAGATGTAGAGGCCGGACCAGAAGGAGCCGAAGGCTAGATGGACGTTTGAGGGGGTGACGACCAATTGTCCGTCGATGGCGTTGAAGGGTGATCCTGGTATGGAGGAGATTCCGGTTTCGCCCTGATCGGTCCATGATTCCATGTCTTTTGAGGTTGCATAGCCTATTGTGCTGTCCTGGGAGCCAAAGGAGGAGACGGTGTAGAGGAGGTAGTATAGGTCTCCTACTTTTGTAACGTCCGGGGCCTGGTTTTTCGTGTTAGTATTGTTCTTCGATCATTTGCAAGTTGGAGGGTCCTCTCAAATACAAGATCAGTAAACGAGGGTTGAAAAGACTCACCCACAAGTCATCCTTCCCCTTTTTGTTGATCTTGCTCCCCGCTGGAAGCGCAGCACTCTTCGAAACCCAAGGTCCACTCAAACTACTAGCCGTAGCGACAGAAATTTTGTTTCCTGTTGAAAACCTAAAGTATTTGCCATCGCTCGTCCTCCGGATCACAGATGGATCATGAGAGTTACCGCAAACACCAGAGCAAGCCAATGGCTTTGCATAAGCATGGATTACATCGGAGAAAGCTAAAAAAGCGAGCGACAGAGAACGCGTAAAAGAGAGCATGGTGAAGAGAACGAATGATGGCGACGAAGACGAACAGGTCGTGGGAGGAGAGCAAGGAAGCTATGGAAATGGCATTGATTAATTGGATACAGGCAGGCAGGGAATGCTATAAATAAGACGTTCAAGAGAAATTGCATCCGCGGCACAACATTGCACCAAATTGGGCGAAATTCGAGACGGGGAAATTAAGATTGATGAAGATGAAACCCTGTGCAGATATTCTATTTTGGAGAGGTGAGCTGTGATGAAAGGGCTTTCATCACAGGAGAAAGCGGCACAGAAACGGGAACCGGGTAACGGTGGTTTGCCATGGTTCGTGGAGAGTGAAACACGGGCCCACGCGGAGTAACCCAGAAAAGGCAGCCGAGAGTCCTTCAGCAGCCTCTCGCAGTTCGGCAACATTTTTCCATGGCAATAATGCTGGGCATGGCTCGTCGCTCTCCAACATGCAAATAAGGCGTTCAAGAGCCTTGCATCGCAGCATGGCCACTTGGTCCTGAAGATGTATCTGGCATTGCTAGTAAGCCTTTGACACAACCACCGCCGACACGGGAAAAGGAAGACTTACAATCCACCGTCACAAACGCGCGATCCACTTCTGGTAGTCCTTCCAAGCAATACTGCAGTGTCTCAGAGATGTCGTGCGCCTTCATCAGCTTGGTGTGCGGATGGAGCAGGATGTCAACCTCTACCCATACGCCGTCTCCAGCATGGTAGGCCTGTGGCATTGTTAACCATCAAGGGTCAGGATCCACGCCGAATGTGCCTAGCAGCCCTACCTTGAGAGTCTTGAATCCTTCCACGACTGGATGGAATCGCCAGATCAAGAACATCAGTTTCTTTTGGGTCCGGTTGTCGACCGCAAGACCACTCAGTCTGGCGACATTCTCAAATGCCGTTCCCGCCCAGTCGTAGATGATGAAGAGAGACAGCAGCCCTGCACCGACAGGATCCAACCACCACGCGCCAACCTTGTGGCCAATGACCGGAAAGAGAAGGGACAGAGTGTTGAATACAACGTCCGTCTGGCAATCTTGCACCAAAGCTTGCACCTGGGTGGTTTTGATTCTCAAGCATCCTAGCCCGATAATGCCTTTTACGACGACAGTTGCGACCAGCGCGCCAATAGCAATAGGCGGGAGCATGGACGAGGAATGGTCACCAGATGGAAGGAGTTTTGTGACGGATTCTTGCAGAATCTGAGCGAATGATACGACCATGAGCTGTATAGTTAGTTGTTAAAGAGAGTAGGACGAGAAGATGGGCTGGAATGGAAAACCTACAACAGAGAACACGAGAATTCCCATAGGTTCAAGTCTCTTCCTGCCAACAGGAAACCTCTTTTGCAAAGCTTCCAATCTCCAGGAGACGATCCTATTCGTAGACCATACTATCAAGGTGCACAAAAGATCCAATGCCGAATCTGCCAGCGACGCAATCAAACTAAGCGATGACGAGTAAAACACCGCCCCAGTCTTTGCAGCCAAGAGGAAGATGTTCGCAATCACGTTGATGTTGATTGCTATTCTCGCATGCTTTTCATCTTTTGCCCTCTTTTCCCTCTCTTCTTTCGGCAGGAAAGCCTCCACATCCTCATCTTCCAACTGTAGCCCACCACTCCTCTCATTTATGCCGTCATGATCCCGATCTGGATCGAAGGACTCGAAGATATCGTCTGCGATGCTGCGGACCGCTGCGTCGACTTCTAGCCAATCGTTTAGGGAATTGTTTTGCGATTCGTAGAACTTGCGTACTTTCTTGTTTTTGAGGCCTTTGATCTGTACAGCTTGGATTAGCAACAGTACTATCAGCCCATCCGAAAACAACCAAAGTTAGGATGGAAGAAGTTACGAGACAAAGTGTATAATTACCTCATCTTTGCTCTTTCGGTAATGCTCCAAGGCTTCCCTCTCGACCCCATCGATTAGCTTGTTCTTGATCTGCTCTCTCTGATCATCCTCAACAGCTTTGTGGCTTGCATCCTGGAATCGAGAAATAGCTGGTTTCAGATTGCCGTTCTTCTGGTCACCGTTTGGCCCAGATGTCCAGGCGCGTTTTCCAACCATTTCTTCCTTTCTTTCTTTGGGTTCTGGGATCTGACGATGCGGAGGAAGATGGATTGGAAGGATTCGGTTGCTTGGTGAATAACAATTGGAAGGGAAGGCCTGCAAGGAATTGAGTGAAACATTCTGGCGTGCCTGGGACGACTGGGTGGAGTAAGTATGTGCTGGACGGGATGATGTCAAGAGCCTCGAAGCCGCTAATCGCCAAGGCAGTACCTCCTAACACCTCGGAAGATTGACCGGCTGATGCAGATCTAGCGGGGAGGCCCTGTATAGATAGCGTCAAGACTGCCCCTATGCCCCTGTCCCATTCCAGCACTATTCACTGGCGAAAGCTTGTCAACAACAACAACAACAACAACAACAACATTCATGTGCATTAAGGATAGACCGCTCTAGACACTATCAATGCTGCATGCCTTCACTTTTCCTTTTCCGTTCCACACCCAAAGGAATGTCCCTCCCTCGACAACTTATGCTTGACTTTCCCGTCCTTTTTCTCCCAATCCACACCATCGCCTCTCAAACTTCGATTTTCATTCTTCATCATCATTCCCCCACTGAGTACACATTCAGGCTTAATTCCGAGATGTTCTCTTGGTTCATCGGCGCTCCCATGGGTGTCCGTGTACCCTGTAGGAAGTAGGAAACCCCGCATTACTGGATCGATGCACCGTCCAAGGCCCTACAGTCGTCGAGGTTGACCGCGTGGTCGACTGCGCGGTCGACGATGGCGATGGCGCAGCTGGGACAGGAGGAGTCCTGGTCCCATACCAAAATGGGGACTTCGTGGTCGGCATCCAAACAGTGCGCCAAGATGATTCCGTTGAAATGCTGTCAGCTTCGGAACTCGGCGAGGGAGAGCTAGATGTTGTGTACGCCGTGGCAGTATCTGGATAGATAACAGACTCGACGCTGATGGTGGAAGTGACATCCATGGTCTCAGTCGCATCGTATTCCCCAGTCTCCGTGGTGGTCATTGTGGTCTCTGTCGTCAGGGTAAAAGTGACCGAATTAGTTGGGTCGATAGTAACGGTAGCCAAGCTGGTATACGAGGAAGTCGTGTCGATGGTCAAGGTTACTGTGTTTCGCGAGACCGTGACATTGGCCCCAGTCATTGTGCTGATCAAAGCCTGGGTGCTTGTCATATATCCAACATCTACATCAGAGCTCGAAGTGCTGCTATTGTCTGCGACATTGGTATAGTCGCTGAGTGTACTGGCGGGTGATGAACTGTCGCCAGCCGTGATCGTCATTGTCGAAACAACAGCCGTCATTGTAGAGACATCGATCATTGTAGAGGTGCTCGTCGAAGCGCAGCCTTTGGAACAGACAGTGCCCCAAATTGGTGGACCTGTACGGCTGGAATTACCATATTTGGGGCCACTGAGAGAAGCACTAGGAGTACCACTAGCAGGGCCGTGGTCCTCATAACCATCCCAGTCCATGGAATCAGGATAATACTCTCTCAATCGTTGAAGAGGGTCATCCTGAGCAGCAAGGCAACGAGTATAATCAGCCATGGGCAAAGATGGAGGACACTCAATCTTCAAGATGATCTCAGTCAACTCGTTGATGCCTTTCTGGACCTTCTCGGCAATTTGGGCAATGGGAACGAGTTTGCCAGTGTTGTGTGGGCGTCCTCGATCCAAACTGCGGTGGCGGATGGCATGCTTATCGACTCCCATTCGTTTCAGTCGCGTATCCATGTCAGTCAGAATGGTCTTGGAGTTGTCGATGAGAAGCTTGACATCCCCAATAACAGCGACTTCGTCGGAGAAGGCATTGCTCGATCCGAGGAGAGCCTCGACCGACTGGAGATCTGCCGTGGACCGTGTGGATTTCGAGCCAGAGTTGACCGGGTTCGCAATTGTACTGCCGAAGAGTGCGGTGGCTGCAGTGAATAAGGTAGTCGACTTCATATTGTCGAGGCTCAGCTGGATCAAGGGCCAGCAAACACGCCTTCAAGGATTTGGGAAGCTAGAGTGGAAAAGATTCAAGAGAAAGAATGATGGAGAAAAACTTGGGAGCATGGAAATTGCTCACTTAAGAGCCAAGGGAGAGGATTCGCCATGATATTGGTACCCCGAAGAGGAGCGCCATTGCCACATCAATCGCAATGAGAAGATTGAAGCCGGTAAGAGTTGTGGCTGTCGCGCACTCACGTTTTAGCGGCACACAACGTTGTGCAGCGCATTTGAGTTGGATAAAAGCAAACACGAGCTGATCGATTCTCGCAGCAGTCGGCGGTGTGAGGACAGTTAAGCTTCGTGATAGCAGGCGAGCAACCGACCGTGGGTGGATGACAGACCGACTGTGGGTACTTGGAGGTACTATGTAGGTAGATGATAGACCGACTGTCGAGAGGGCCTGCAGCCTTGGAGCCCAACTTATGCCCGAGGGAACAGTGGTCAAGACGGTGATTTAACAAAGAAAACGGCTTCCAAGCTGACGTTTAACAGTGACTCGCAGCAAATGAGAAAATGAGAGTAACATGTAAGCAGGATAGAACAACGGAAATAGCGAGCATATTCTGCGCGAAAAATTGACAATAAACCGCTGCACTCAGCAGACCCACCACTCCCGAAGTTGACATGAACGCTGGATGCATTGCGCAAAAAATTGAAGCTTAAGTTGGTGGTCGCAGTTCAAGACGAAAAGCCACAGCAATCCCTCTCCCTGATCCATCTGATCATGCTCCCCGGCCTGCATTTGATCATGCTCCCCAGCCTGCATTTGAACGGCCTTATTTTATCGAGCGTTCGCCACTCAACTTCAGGTCTTCTCATCTCCATCTCATGGCTCAGTTTACTCGTGAAGTTGAGTCGCCGCTGCTGTAGGCGTCTGGTAGGAGGTATTCTGAGGCATTGGTAAGGAACATCTTGTCGTGAATCCGCAAGAGAGTGGCTACAATGATTAGCCAAGTACACAGTTGGGACTGCAATAGATGAACCTACTGTCGCAGCTGCAGAGGGAAGAGAAATGAAATCGTTGTGATTGTGTCAGCACTCAGCAGCAATGAGGACAGGAGGTCAGTGTCAGTGCCCCAGTTCGGAGAAGATATTGCCGAAGGAGATCCCTACGGTGCACCCTTATGACTGAAGTGGCCAGGGTGCAGGAATATCAAAATATCAAATCGCTTCTCTCTACCCTTATTACTTAAAAGGCCGCTACTACTATACTCTATTATTAGTACACCTGCTAATAGTATAGAAAATTAGAGAAAATTAAAGTATAATTTTCTATCGCCTTATCGTTATACTCCCTCTCCCTACTAAAAAGTATTATTTCTCCGCCTTTCCCCTCTCCCCTTCTTACTATAAACCTATTAATTATATAGCTAGAGGCCTAGATTTTACTTATAAACCTATTAATTATATAGCTGAAGGCCTAGATCTTATAGGAGGCTAGTAGAAGAGTACGGAATAGATAATTATACTATCTTTCTCTTAGTATATCTAGTTAGGATAGAATCTCCCCTTACCCTC